>LQNS02277717.1:22583471-22600206 GCA_001587735.2 Parhyale hawaiensis | reverse complement strand
GAGGGGATCATTACTGATACGAACTCGTTTAGTTGGGACGTGTCTTTCAGCTGCTCTCAGTATGCTCGTCTTCAAAAGATATGAGCATTGTTCTACACTGGCGTCTCTCATTTAGTACGACAGTAAGAAAAGACCTCTATTTCTTTGTTTGACACGAAAACATCTTATCAACATTGCGTACGTAATGCATATCACGCAGTTACAAAAGTGGTATAATGATTTCTATAAAATACAACAAACTGACAGATATGGAGGAGAGATATGTCAAGAAAATTTCATGGTAAATACGTAGTTTAACTTAATAACAACGCTGTATAGAAATGAGTATGTTTCAGTTTTAACTTAAATTGAAGGTTAAGAGCATTCGAAGTCATTGCTCACATCTGACTGGGTTCAATCATCAGCTAGAGCAGGCATCTTGGCTTTGCGGTAACGTTTAATTCCTTACAAACCATTTCCAAATTCAGTATACAAACTGCATGGAAAACACATTGAAATGACCAAGATAACCCATACCTATACAGTGCACTTGTACGACTGCTTATCGGAGTTGCATTTGCTCCATCAACTTTTGATGAATACGTCGCGTCCAAGTTGATGACAACTCAGGGTTGAAAAGATGACATCACATTCACGGAATCTACGAAAGAGCGAATAATTTCGGGATTTATACTAGCGATTCTAGGCTGAGGTACACAAAAATAAATTAAATAATTTTCATGTATGTTAAGTAGTGCTTACTGCCTCTCAAATATAATACTAATATTGTGTCGCGATATCACTTGTTTAACGTAGCAAGCGCAACAGCAAAATGTGTATTATTACTACAGGCTTACCGCAAAGAAAATGACTAGATTATTCGCTTCCAGTCAAGCGAAAAGTCTTTTGTAATTAGCTTAGTGAGAAGCAATCGTCTTCGTCATTGGTCTAAGCGCACATCATCACGTCAACGTGTAAGTAAGGCCTCGTTCGCACATGCACCACACCACACCACGCCACGCAACGCCACACGAGCATTTGTATCCGTGCCTCGCGCTGTGCTATTACTACCGCGTGCGACGGGAGCCGTTCGCACTTGTCGCACACCACACGACGCAACACCGCTCAACACGTTTGCTTGTAGACAGGACACGACACAGGCTGCAACAATTGGCTCAACAAGACAGAGATCTGCCTCAGAGTTGTGTTTTCTCATACATTAATAAAACTAATTAGTAATTTATATTGTTACTATTGAATATATATATATATAATATTAACAATGTATTTTGAGTGCTAAATGGAGGCATTTGAGAACTCCTGACTAGACCTGGCTGCTTTTATATCGATATAAAGATGTGCCGCACTACATTTTTATTCAACTGTAACGGACACGTAACGGTTCTTTACCGTTTGACTGCCCACAAAATTATAAAACCAAAATTTACTTTTCTATTGCTTTCATGCTCTTTCCAAAAATGTTATTTTTTCGAGAAATAAAAAATATAAAAGCTATTACTATTTATTCAGAAATATATAGGACTGTTTAATATTTCATAGGCACATCTGAAACGAAAACGTTAGGTTAGGCTACGTTAAATTGAGCTAGGTTAGGTTAGGATAGGTTAGGCTAGGTTAGGTTAGGCTAGGTTAGGTTAGATTAGCATATTCTTTGGTAGTCATACTGACTTTATTTAGTATTAACTGAAAAATATGAGGAAAAAACGAAAATTGCGTTTCTTAACAAATGCTTACGTAGGAAATATTGATCTTTAAATGCTCTCAGCGTTTTCATTTTGTCGAAAAAAAATATAGGTATATATATATATATTTGGAAAGAGCATAAAATACTGCATTAGAAACGTGTATTCTGGTTTCATTATCTTGAGGGCTGTGAAACCGACAACATCCCACATAATTAGCAGTGCTTATGCAAGTAATATGACAAACCTAAGTTTAGTGAAATGACATTGGATTCTTGTGTGAGCCTTGAACATGAGAAATAGAGATATAAAACTGGATTTAAGGAGAAAGCTCTGGCGTGTTGCGTGGTGCGGTGTGGTGCATGTCTGAACGACCTTTCAATACGTGTCGTGTGGCGTTGCGTGGTGTGCTGTGGTACATGTGCGAACGGGGCCTTAATGTGTCGAAAGACACAAGAACTCTTTATCAATAGTTAAGAAAGAAAAAAAGTTCATAATTGGTTTGCTATACACACAGCACGTAAATTTGGGTTGTAATACGAAGAAGGAAAAAACGTTCGTGTCGTTTACCAGACCAAAAGAAACTTCATAATCAATTTACGCGCTAAACTCCAAGCAATTTTGAAATCATAGAGCACGATGAAAAGAGTCTCCATCATTGTTTGTTAATTTATCGTTTGCAAAGTCCAAAGAAAAGTTTGCGTGTAGCATTAGTGTGACACGAAGAAAAGTCTCTATCGTCTGTTTGCTACAAACTTGCACAGCGACTTGGGGCACCCATCTCACAGTGAGAGAGACACCACTGACGGATGCCACACCCATAGCTTCATAGAGTCGTCCAGAACAATAGCGAATCAGACACAATGGAGTTTTGTTTCTGCTTGACGAATTCCGGCGCATTTGGCCGCATATAAAGAATGAAGTTCAAGAATGGCTTTCCATTTCCGTTCCGAGTTAGTTCTTTTTTGCTACAATAGCAAGACAGGAGGCCCTGCAGGCATCCAAATATGGCTCGCTAAAAAGCAAATCAGGTCGATTGAAATTCGAAATATTGTAGTTTTTCAGTGTTGCAACCTTATGATGGACAGCACTGCAGCTGCGAACGTTGCGTAGAATTTCTAAATATTACAGGGAGTGGCATTGTATGAATGATAATTTTTTTACGAAGGTTTGCGAAAAAATTACTCCGCCGAAATAGACTGAATAACAAATGCAAGGCAGTCAGTTAACCAATTGCCATCATTTGAGAAATTTAATTACGGCGAATTCACACGTCTTTCATATCGACCCCTTCACTCATCCACTTGTCCCAAAGTTTTGTAGCGTCGTTGTCACTACAACTTTGTGTACATCACAAAAATGTTCTTAAAATGTTAAATCAGTTACTCAACAAGAATCACAATATACGCTAGTTAGAGAAATCTCTGTGATTTTAATGCGAAAAAAAAGTGCACTTTTCTGTTGTTTTTTGGGCACAGTAACACATTTCGACACGTGAAAGATCGAACTCGTTGATATGATTAACGTATAAACTCGCCTTTGCGCTTCCTTCATTTGAAAAAAAACAATAAACAGCGTTTAAACGTAGCAAATTTAATAAAATTACGCATGCAGAACGTGTGCTAGACAGTCGTGAATAATTGTACCATCTAGTATGAGAATTTAGTTTATGTGTCGATACAAGCTGCTAATTTTTTTAGCTCTTTTTACAGGAGCATTATGTCGTTATAAGCAGCACACAAGCGCTCAATGGATTTCTTATTAAAGTTACACCAAAGTGAGTTACAGTACAGGAGGTAAAAATAGGTTTGGAACAGCTGGCATTTGACGTCTTCAGAGCAGCGACCGAATTTCCTAATTAACGTCCTTGGAGCTTTCACGTTTTTTTCTTTCTTTCACGTTTTCCTGCTCATGATGAAAATCATCAGTGATTTGGTGACCCAGGTAAGAGAAGCTGTTTACGTACGTAAGCTCCACACCATTCAAAACAGAATGTTTATGTCCAGGCAGGTTTCTGCTCCTAGGCAGACTGTTTTTACCGTATTATACTCAATACAAAGATTATTTGCTTGGCTCTCGCAGATTGCAAGCAACTTTTGCAATCCTGTAGCATGGGGAGAAACAAGTACCATGTCGTCTGCATAACTAAGGGTATTGACTGCTTCATTGCAAATATATGGCAGCCTACTCCAGCAACATTCAACTTTGTATGGATACAGTCAATGAAGATATTAAACAGAATGGGAGACAGTCAGCCTCCTTGTCGTACACCATTAGACATGCCAAACGCTGATGATATTTGCGTCTCCCATTTTACGCAGCATTTCTGAGCTGTGAAACAACATAATTCCATCGGTCTTACCTACTTGTTGCGCAATTACTCACCAAGAACACGATTCCTTTGATTTTTAAACCACCAGACTGTTTAGTCGCATGGCTCATGCTCGTCTCGCTCCAGTCTGACTTCAGTGCCCGGCAGTTGTTCAAACACAAACTGAGGCTTTTTCTCTCATGCGCGCTTTCTGTCCCATGGAAACCATGGGGCGGTCGCGTATACTCAGATGTCCCCAGAACTTAGCAAATACAGAGTCTGTCGCCGCCGTCATGGAGGTTAGTCGATCGGTTGGGTTTTGTTTGGTTTTCCAGCTCTCCATAAACAGGCCTATGCGCCCCAAAAGTCCTGGTGTCAGTCAAACGTCCGTCCCGTCCCTTCTGAGAATCCCTGGGAGCCCAACCTGCCCAGTCAAAGGTTAGGGTGGATGGGGGAAATGGCATAGAGTGCGGGATGATCTTCCTAATCTAAGGTTAACTTGGAGAAAATGCTACAGTGAAGGATCATTGGGGCAATTGAAGGTTAACTTGGTAACACATAATTACAGGGAAGGAAGGTCTTGGTAATCGAAGGTTAACCTGGAGGAAAATGGTTACAGTAAAGGATGAGCTTACTAGTCAAAAGTTAACTTGACGAGAAATTGCTAGAGCAAAGTAAGAATTGACTGACTAAAGGCGAAATTTGGAGAATGCGTTAATACTTGTAAAGCTATATCTGCAAGTCAGTCTTTTGAGCGCGTTCACTCATCTAATCGTTCAATAGTTTGTAGCGTCGTTGTAAACACAGCTAGGTGTATATGCCACACAAAGTTATTATAGTGTAAGCTGTCAAATCAGTTTCATTGGCAAGTGTCACCAAGCAAATTATGAATATATCGCTTTAATTTTCGAGTGAAATAATACTCAAGGCCCAGTGCCATTTCCTGCTCTTCCTACGGCACAGTAACAATTTGGAGCATATTGCGTGAGTGAATACGTGAAAAGACTAACTAACTTATCTGCTTATCGGGCTAATCAAGAGCCAGCACAGAAAGCTTCAATTAGCCACAGTGTATAAATTTGCTTATCACACAGAAATATGGTTGTTTGCCATTAAGCAAAACTAGTTAACTGTAAAGTACCTTGTCGTTTGAATTTGCGTCAATGCACATCGGCGTTTGTGATTAAAACAGATGAACAAGAGCGTTGTGATGAATGAACAACAGTGTCTTTTACGATTAATTATTATTGCTTTGTAGCTAAAATATTACGTCGTTAGGGATAAGAAACCAGGTCTTTTTTATCGTAAAGAACACACTTTTCTGCGTGTATCTGCTACGGAGAGTTCAGCTAATTTGAGACATCCATTACGGCGCTGTAAGGAAAATTTAATTTGGATATGATCTGGACAGCTGCTATGCCCTGCAGCGGCACAATAATTCGAATGTAATCCTGAAAAATCTGTATTTAATTGTAGATTTGTAAAAAGCGGAATAAATTTTTTTATTGAAGGCGACAGTGTGTGTATCATTTTGCATATTTTTCGTACATTGTAGAAATAATACGTACATAATTGTTTGTATGTTGTTTATAGATTTACTTACATGCACATACATTTGTTTCTTTCGTGTCACGCTCTGATCGAAGAAAACAGATAGGTGAAAATTAGGATAGGTTGACGATTGTGGTGATCCTCTGACGCTCTGCTGAACCTATGGCGACAAAAGTAAGCGAATCTCAAAAAGTTGAAAACGCCTCTTGCTTTGTCAACTTTGACATCCATTTGGAGTATCTTATGGATCCCTATTGCAGCATAATCTGCAGTTGCAGATTATCCTTCATAATCAAGCGAAAGGAAGCATGATCACTGAAGAATTATCGTAAATCCTTCGTCGTCAATTTGATGGCCGAGTATACACTCGTACGGTATATATTATTCCTTGAAGAGGTCCGACAGTGTCGTGCATGATGTTCGAATCCCTCCCGCGCAGCCCGATCTGTCGCGAGCCTCTTTTCTTGGAAGACCATACGGTCTTTGCTACACTCTGAGGCCTTCTTTGTATGCTTCAACTAACAGAGGCAATTTGTCCCTGATGGCTCTTTGTACCATACAAGGGTTTCCCGTTTTTCGTGCGATCTCAGAGACTACTTAATTAAAAAAAAAAAAACTTTTTGGATAGGTGACATCTCAAAAACAGAAAATAAATTTGGGCAGTGGAGCTACTGTCGACTTGGGTACTAACTTGTCAGCCATACTGGGTACAAGAGCAAAAATAGTATTTTTCATATTTTAATCTTTATAGAACTTCCTTATTAAAACAACTGCAATACTTGATGAAAGTTGTGAGTCTCTCCACATTCCTTCTGAAACAAAGTATAATTATTGTAGTACGTCAATTTCAAAGTGATATGCACGTCGTGCTATCCAAAGCATCGTGAAATTTGTAGAAGAGAACAGTGGGAAATTTTTTCAAGAGCAGTAAAACATTTTGCGGGAAAGAGTTTCAAAATTTTGAAACACTGCGTCGACACTTGGAAATATTGGAAATATGTACTGTTCTTCACTTTATATCATTTTTACGTTGAATAATTACCAGGTACAATAATTAGGGTGAGCCTACGAAAGAAGCTTATGGAGTAGCATGTCTATAGTATTGTAAGCAAAGAAAAAAGTAATATATTAAACAGTTCGTAGCCTGAAACAGAAGAAAAAACTTTATAAATGACAGTTCAATCTGACATTAATATATTAACCAGCACGAAGCTATCAAGATACCCGAAAAAGCAGTTAGCTTGCGTATGTGAATATTAAATTTTGTCAAACGTAACAACTGAAAAGCAGAACACCTCAAAAGAAAACAAAATTCTAAAATTAGACAACATGAAAGCGAAATAACAGTATAGTATAGTGATAATACAAATAAACTTTTCAAAGTGGGTCCTAACTCAGTATCATCCTGACAGTCTGCTCAGCAGAGGCAAAGCAAAAAGCATTTTTTGAAATACCTACTATATCTATATAAGGTCGGATATGAAGATATGTTTAGATGTGAAGAGAATACCAGAGTGCCCAGTCCAAAAATTACTTCAACACAAGAATTTGCTAGCAGTTCAATTATGGATTCCTCTTTTCTATTAAATGGAAATAAACAATAATTATCTTTCTAAGCCTTACCAAAATATAACGCGTAGAAATAATTAACTATTCCGTACCATCAGGGATATGTAGCTCTGGGAGGTGTTTACTGTTTATCCTAAGCCTAAAAGATTTCCTGTTTGTTTTTGTACAACGTGATACATTGGTTGCACAATTAATGGTAATTTAGTATGTTTAGTTGAATGGATAAGAGTTTTTTGTCAATCAACATTTTACTACCATTTCCGGACGGTCTGCTAAAGAATTTGAAACAAAATGAAAATGTCGGTGTCAATAGGCATAGGCTTTAGTCTCAATTCTCAAAGCAAATTTTCATTTGGCGTTTTTGCTCTCCACTGAGAACGTGCAGCAGCAATATTGCCTGAAATTTACAAAAAACCAACAAAAATAAAAGTGATGGTCGATAAAACAAGCTATGCATATATTATTGCACAAGCTGGTCGAAACATGACTTCCTAATAAATCTTCAAGACCGACTGCTAGTATATCAGCAGTCTTGACTGGCATTTAAAAGTATGAAGTTGCATCTTCAGAATGATGTAGTAGATGCCAGCGGCTATATGAAGACGGCGAAAATACACGATTAACTTGCTCAAGAAGGCAGGTGATCTTTGAAAAGTAGAGGGAGCGGAAAGTGACTACGATCATGATTTGGCGCGGCTCTATTTTGATCTAAAAACTTTGCGCAAAAAAGGGTTAAGAAAGTGAAAGTTAAGAAAAATGTTGGAGCAAAAACTTTGCTTGAGTCAAGCAAGCGCCGTCAAAGTTAAGACGAGTTAAATCGGACTCAAATCATGGGCAATTAAAATTCGAGAAATTGACGACCCGTTCGGTGTACTCGACTCGACGCCGGTAAATATCCCCGGCAAAGTTGGTCCGCCGTGCATGTTTGTACAAGTCAAATCGCAGAGATTGGTGGCCTAGGCAGACTTCCCTTGAATAAACAGCCGAGTCCAATCGAGCTTATCGATTCACTACATATGTCAAGTCTGTACATTACTTGTCTGCTGAATAATACGGGCCAGTAACATGAGTTATATCAATGCTGGCTCGCTCGCGATCTCACAGCGATGGGACTTATAGGTATCAATTTACTTTCCTTTAGGTTCCCTAACAGTTTAGGCATCTAACCTACCGTGAAACTCGCCTCTTCTCATGTCAATGGTCAATCAAACTCCACAGTCTCCTATTCTAGCATACTTTCATACGTTCCTCAAAACGGGGTATAGCTGCGTGGAACATTTTCATCTTACTCGTCTGAAGAGAACTTGCCAATGAAATAGACTATAGTTTGAGCTAAAAGTATAGCAGCTTTAAGGTTAAAATCTCTACGCACATCTATCCATCCTTATTTACTCTTCTGTATTATATATTACGAGAGATTGTAACCTTTTCGTATCTCACAACTTAATTGTCTACCGCAAGAATTTGTTTAAGTCGAGTGATGTTTGAGATTGATATTGAATGAGTAGTGCTATAGTTTGTCAATCGCATAAGACGCAATTATATGTTATTTTTTTATTTTTCACCAACAATTTGGATTGAAAATCGTATATCTATTTGCCGTGCTTGTGTGTCACGTACGCTTCCCATAAACTCTACGAAAATTTATAGCCGTCCTAGATGCTAAAATCGCAAAACAGATTCTGAAACAGCCGAAAATTCTGTTTGTGAAGACGCTTAGGGTATTTACGCACGAACCGGGGCACAAGAGATGAGTTAAACCGAGTGGCACATAAAGTAAACCTCTATTTCTATTAAGAATCTCCTATACAATTAATACACAAAATTGCTGTTCGGTTGGCCTCTCACTCCCGTTCTGCAGGATCAGATAGGAAGAAAAAAATCAGCTCAATGGCAAGGCAGTGAGATAGGGAGGAATTCGAACTTCTAATTAGTAGCAAATAGCAAATATACTCGCGGGACTGCTAGATACATACTCGTTGATGTGTTTCTCCTAAGTCTGGGAAAAAACAGTTTCCTCTTTTGGTAATAGTGTGCTGTTCCGGATGCTTCAAATGCTGGTAATTAGCAGGTCTTTCTTTTTTGACAGTACCAGGCGCGTCTCTTTGTTCGGCTTCCATTTCTTTTATTGTTTATCCATTCTCCTCAGCCTTACTTCTATGATTGAAGTGCATTCAGTAGAGATGATGCTGTCCACGCCGAGTAGACCTCACGTTCAAAATTTTCTCACAGCTTTTACTTGGGCTGATACAGCTAGGATACGCAGCTAGAATACAGCTGTGATTAAATTTCTGCTACTGCCTGAAGTTTCTTTCTTAGGCTTGTTAGAAGCAACCTAAATTAAATTATAGGCAAACACGCATGCATTGCCATTATTTTTGACGACCCTATACGCCCTAGTCCTCTATTAATACTGTGTAGAAGATGGATAGTATGCGTTATTGTGTAAAGCTACACTTATGTGTTAAAAAGAAGCTCAGAAACTCCGGAGAAAAGCGGAAATCACAAAAGATCTGATACAGAGTATCAGTCATGTACGATATGCACAGTAATGCCTTGTGAAAACGTCAAAGCTTCACTTGTCTCGTTATTATGATAACAATACCTTAAACGTTGCCTCGGTCCCAGAATTTGGCAATCAGATACTTTAAAATTCACGTCCCAAAGTTCACATAGTAACACGTCAGACGTGCGAGTCAGCGGCTGACAGATTGTGTGCCCTAACATTCTCGAACTTTTATTATGAATTTAGAACATATTATTTTACTAGACGAAATTGTTGCCACTGCATAGACTATCAGAATTTCCAAGGGAGGAGCCGAGGTCCAGGCTTTGGCAATCACGGAGCTATTGCAGCTATGCCAGGATGAAAACAATCATGCTGTTATTATCAATGTCATTATAAACTTCAGTGTCTTACCATAAAAAAAGTTAGATCTATGGGAAAACCGTAGCCATCGGGGTGACTATCAGTGAACGGCACTCCAGGGTAATATTATCATTGATAGCTCATTTGTATAGGTCCTAAGTTCTAAGCGCTGGAATTTCATAAAGATTCGTGTTTTTTTGAGAACAAATTGCAAGGGATACTTCAGTAGATAAAAGCTCTGAGAATGATTTTTTATATGGCACGCAGTTGCTTTCACATCACAAAAACATGAAGACAGGCGGGGAGTTTTAAGTAATTTTGCGAAAAGCTGCAATGCACAATTTATATATTCTGGTATAGAACATTATTAATATAGAATATATGAATATGATAAAATATTACCCTTTCCCTGTAGGCGTCCAGGGCCATCACCCGGTATGCTCCGATGGCTGTAAACACTTGTTAGAAACTAATATAAATAAAAATAGAAACAGGAAAAAGTCTCAGTAATTATTACCCTGGTGTCCCAGGTAATTGTAGCAATACCGCACAATGTTGTTTTTACATTCAGTGGGAGAAACAATGTATTTATGCCACAGCTTTTTGAACATTCAAAACTCAAAATTTTGGAACCTGTTGCAGCTACTGCTTGGTTGGGATATCGATACTTGCATGAAAACCTGCTTGCGTTCCTGATTCTGTTGCTTTACGCGGCTCCTGATTAGATTAGATAGGCGGCAGTAGACGAACCGATAGCACCATTTGCATAGAGACACCAGAACTTACGCCCCGGCCCTCTATGAGCTATTGCCATTATGTTAGTAGGATATAGAGGACTGGAGATAAGAGAAAAAAAGAGGAGGGAGAAGAATCTCAGCAGAAGAGACTATCATAAATGCACTCAAGCACGATCAAGAGCCGCTGATATGCGGAACTTAAAGGTGTCAAACTGTGTAGTTGGAGCGGAAGAGACAAGAAGACGGATTATGGTCGCCTCGGAAGCTTTGGCCGTTGAGAGTGTGCGACTCCTGGAGGAGGAACTCTTAACTGTGGGGATGTCTCTCCCCGTCACAGGTCTTTTTGCCGCTGGTCATTTCGCCGTCGATTAATTCGCCGTCGGTCAATTCGCCGTTGGTCACTTCCCCGTTATAGGGCATTTCGCCGTGAGGATATATCACCCTGATGGCATTTTGCCTTGATGTGTCAAAGTGATGGCATTTCGCCGCTAGGGATAAAGAAGCTGATTAGTGGTTAATCACTAAGATTTAAACTATCTATTCAAACAAAAGTGATCTTTTGTCTTTTGATTTTGTATGATTTGAAGAAGTTAATTAGTGGTTGATCATTAAGATTAAACCATATTTGATTAGAAAATAAATAGTTGTCATCCAGTGAGAAAAATTTGCCATCGAGTAAGAATAACAAAAGGCGTAAGCGCACGACTGATCTTCTTTTGCCTTTTGATTCTGTATGATTGTCTTGCCGCCGCCATATCTTGTGTGTCGCACATCATGTACAGGTTGTTGACCTTGCGTTTTAAACAGTTCTTACGTATTAACTGGAAATTGTGAGGTGTTCGTAATACATATAAGATGTTAATCAAGTATTCAGTATAAAATACCGTTTGCATTAGAGTCAAAATTGGCTGCTGTCTAGACATATCGCCAGCTAGAGTTCAGCCGGCCATTGCTAATGCTGTACATGCCAGCTTTGGTAGCATCAGTATTTGCAGCAATTGCGTAGAAATAGCAGAGACGACAGTAGCGGTCGTGATGGTGTTAGGCCTAATGCTATAATTTTTTCAAAAATTTGTGAATGTAGCGAATTATTGTTCTTCAGATCAGATCTTAATTCCCCTTGAGTTACTGGATACCATTTTCACCATTTATTTTCACTGCTACATTCTCATATCTTCTATATATGGCGACATACACAATCTCGACTGATCAATTTATTTTACTTATAGTTTAAGTCAATGTTGACAGCCAATCTATCAATATTAGGCATATTCCTAAGTAAAAGTTAAAAAAAAAAGTTTTAGCTAACAAATTCAACTAGCAAAACCAAACACTATCTAATGTAACCATAGGAGGGTTATGACAAAGATCAGTGATGCTGTGAATCATTACATAAACAGGTACTGTATTTTTCATTTTATTCTACCTTTTCTTTTCATTATCCTTATTTTTTCCTGAGAAGTTCTGCTGAAAAGCTGAAGCTGAAACTTTTCTTAATAATAATATTAATCATACTAATAATAATAGCGTATTAGGTTAGGCATGGTTGGGTATAATTTATGTATTACCATGCCATTTACATTACGCCACGGCGAAATGCCCTCACGGCGAAATGCCCTCACGGCGAAATGCCCTCACGGCGAAATGCCCTCACGGCGAAATGCCCTCACGGCGAAAAGACCCACGGCGAATTGACCCGCGGCGAATGAAAAGACCTAGAACTGTCTCTCCCAATATATGTGAAGACGATTTTTAAACGCGTTGACTGATTCTGCACTAACAACGTCGTAAGGGCGTCTATTCCAAATGCTGACTATGAAATACGGAAAGAACTGCTGACTTAATGTTGTTCGTCGAGCTTTAAGTTGAGTTTTTGACCGTTCTTTTGCAAGTGATCATTGAGGTCACTTTCAAAGAGTCCCGTTGTAGGTACGTCGTTGAAGCCAGAATGATTATTGCTATAGTTCTTTTCGGGTTGCGATTGTCATTCTATTATTGAGTGGCAGGTGCAACAAACGGAACATACGGCTGTGATTACAACGTCTTCATTCCTGCAAAACTGAATTAGAGAAAGAGGTATTGAAGAGTTAACTAATTCCTTACCTTGTTACTTTAGGTAAAAAGGCACGAAACCAAGACATATATATTAAATGCTGGTAAATATCTGCGCATAAATATTGAACTAAGAACGACTAGCGTTTTATACCTTCTCCATAACATCTGTATATAAATAGTACAATAGGCGTTTATATCCTTGGTTTTAATGGTCTGAAATGGGAGATTAATCCAGAAACGTTAACGTTTTTTTTACGTCAACACTCTTGTTTAGCTTATATCTAATGAATTTATACATCACTGTATTTGCATATTTATATGCTTTGCGTCCCCAAAATTTGACACTGAAATTAATTAAATGAGCAGCGACTAGAATCATAGGCTGGTCAAAGCAAAATGGCTATTAACTTCGAAAGACAAGTGAAGGTTTTTTAATTGCTGCTTGAAGCAAAGGCAGATGACCCAAAATTGCAAAAAGACGATTTATTCATGCAATACTTGTAAGAATCTTGGCATATTGTGGCACAGGAGTCCCGCAAACAAGGCTCCCTCTCTGTAGAAAACCGCTGTTAGATGACGCGTCCCACCAACCAGCGCCATAGCAAAGTTCGTTCCTTACCACAGAATCTTTCTCTTCCGCTTTCTTTCAGATCTTTTGATGATACGGCATTTCATGCGAGAGAAAAATTCGGTCGAACTTCGCGAGCAGCATATATGGATAGCGTCAATACCACAAGTTATGCTTATAGTAATCATAGTTTCTTCCTACTGCTTTTCAAAAATGTATTGTACGCAATAATTTATCTATCTTTACTCTACATAATTGAGAGTGCTCTGAAAAAAATAACTTTGTGCGCACCGAGAAGAAGATGGCTTTACTAAGTTAGAGGAATATGAGGCTGTGGCCACAGTGAGCACAATTATTGCAGAACCATGATCACAGACATGAACACTGAAGAGCTGCCGATGCAAATTCTTGGCCGTCTTTTTCGACGGTCGGGTTACCTAGCACCTACCTAAATAAATTCACATATTGGTCTTGGTTATGGTCTTGACTTATTTTTGTAAGACTGTTTAATTTCGTAAACTCTCCAATAGACCTTCATAACTTTAGTAAATAAATGTAAACTTGAATGCACATTAAGAAACGTTGTGGAGAGAACAAGGCTGCATTGAGTAACAACGAGTTACATTAGCTAGACAGGAACAGAGAGTTTAGCATGAAATGTGCTTATTACGAAGACCCAATGAATATAAAGTAATTTTCATCAATTTAAATCTGATAACGTAATCTAGATATTTCAGTTAGGTAATATAGGATTACCCCAGTTTCGCTGCTTCATTTTAGCTTATTTATATCGGAGTTTCCTTCGGGGAATTATTTAACTTTTGATTTGAATGAAACTGCTGCCTAACCCAGTAAAGGTCGAGTGTAACTCAACGTTCTGCGGCTAACCTTTGGAGTGTGCACCATGAATTTTGTATATCAAAGTGTACGTACGCCTCGTGTCGTTGGGCGCATGGTTCGGAGGAAATAACATGTGCGGGACCGCACTGCTGATGTACGGCTGGCCAAATTACACGCATTACTCTCAAGAAAAGTTTAGAATTCGCACCAAGCAGATGTATGACTTTTGTCGCTAATGCCTGCCAAACAATTAAAGAGTTGCTGAATTAGAGGCATTACTCGCTTGAGAAGTTGAGAATTCTCTACAAGTTGACAAATGACACAAGACCTTCGAGAGCCAAAGAGCTGAAGTTCGGCTGTAAGGACGCCAAGACTATATATAGCAGAGAATGCCAGCATAGGAAATTGTGCGCTACGCTAAACTTCTATACAGTGTTAAAATAGACTATAATAGTCCAAAAGAGAATGTCTTCAGAGTCGTTGGATATCAAGATGTTACTAGACGTGAAGATCGAGCAATACAAGGACTGCAATATGAACATTAGAAAATGGTTTGCTGTTATAAATTTGGCGAAAAATTTAGAAAAAAAACCCTTAATAGACAATGCTGAAAATAAATCACATGTTTCTATGTAGTATTTATACTGATCATTACATAAATTCACAGTGTAACTCAAAATATCAGCTATTTATCATCCGTCTTGGTGTTCCTTTTTGTCTAAAAAGACTCTAACAGTAATTATTTACAGTAACTTACTGTAGTATAATCATTCTGTGTTACAGGAAATTTGAATTATAGTTAACCAGTATATAAATTTAATGACTATGTGTCACTACTTGTCTTGCTTAAATCTGTATATACTTTTTTTGGAATAAAAATAAGTTACTAAACGTCTTTGCAACAAAAATTTTTAGCAATTACCTAAAGTAAACGCTAAAATATTAAAATGTAGCAATATTCTTTTCACCGAGCCTTTCTAAATAAAGTGCTCAGTGATTCTTCATATTACCTAGAATGATTATTTCCGTAAAACGAAATTAAAGCGTGCGCGTTTCGGAGATAAAACAGAGCTTCTCTAACAACCAATTAGCGTTTACGGCTCAACAAGCAACTTTAACGATGTTTAACAGACAACTTGTGCGTTGGGGTGTGCTTGCCAGAGCTTTAGGGAGAAGCAGCTATTAGTCGCTTCAATATAGAACAGTGTTTCCATTACTTTATCCACCAAGAACCTCTGGTGGATGTTATAAGTCTTCACCACGAAGCCCCCATATTTTAGGCACAAGCTGAGCAAAAATTAGACGATAATATTGCATTCAATTTTTTATTACTCCACTATGTATGTAAAAACTATTGCTTCGTAAAGGATCAAAGTTAGATAATGTAATAATGTTATGATTATTCGAGAACGGGATTTGTTTAAGAAAAACGTACTTTTAACTTTCAAGAAAATCTCACGAACCACGCAGTGTGGTCTCACGCACCCAACGATGGTTCACAGGCCCCAAACAGGGCGCCGTAAAGTGTGTAAGCTATGTTTACTATAAGCAATAAGTAGACATTATGTATTTAATACAGCTTTACTAAAGTCATCTCTTATAACTAAGAATTATTAAATAACTAGAGCACTCTGATAGCAGACATCTCCGCCAAGTAAAACAACGGTAACGAAAATCCTAAATTGGTTCTAAAACTTTAGTTTCCTTTGCATCAGTAAAATAATCTCATCATTTGTGCCTTTTGACTGTAATAACTAACAACAGCTTCTGCAGTGTTCTTGAATATCCGCAGATAACTTTTCGAGTTATGCTGCTCATAAACTTTTTACCAAACATTTATGTCTCTTAACATTTCTAACAATTCCTGTAAGTTTAATAAAAATCCATCCATAACATTTTGAGTTATGGAGGCCAACAAACAAACAAACAAACAAACAAACGGTTAAACGGATTTTCACCAAATGCAAAGGATAAGTTATACTGTATGTCCAACGACTCATGAAATCGAATTTTTAAAACATTTTATTAAATCTGCTCCGCATTTGACAGGAACAGCATTTTATGATTAATAAAACCTGGCAAGCAGATTGAAAAAGACTGTTGGCATCATTATCACGGACGTATGTAATCTTTTATGTTCAAATTCTACCAGAGTAACTATAGATAGTGACGAAAGACACTATGATGTTTTTATGAATGGCACCT
Source organism: Parhyale hawaiensis (assembly GCA_001587735.2). Lineage (NCBI taxonomy): Eukaryota > Metazoa > Arthropoda > Malacostraca > Amphipoda > Hyalidae > Parhyale > Parhyale hawaiensis. Next base: position 22,583,819 of record LQNS02277717.1, on the reverse strand, counting down.
TGCACTCCAACGAAAAGGAATTTCCCAGATTAATATCAGTCCGATAACAAAAACTGATTTATTGTTCAGTCTTGCTAAGAGGACGCTTGATTATAAAAAGGATGAATCTTGCATATCATTACTGGGGCAAGACTAGTCTTTGAACTTTCAATTTGAAATATCTTTTATGGAAGCAGAGTGAGAAGAGAGGGAATAAAACTTATCTATCTACTATATAATAATTCACGTCGTGTTTTTATTTATTTATTTATTTATTTATTTATATATTTATATCTTTCCTGTCACGCTCTATGGGAATAAGATAGGAGAAAATTCAGATTTCAAATTGTAAAAAAAAAGTGGGTACCT
>LQNS02277717.1:22567561-22579059 GCA_001587735.2 Parhyale hawaiensis | reverse complement strand
TATAAAAAGGCACAAATGATTAGATTTTGGAGTTTATGCAAATAAAATTATGGTTTCAGAGCCAATTTGAATTTTTGCTACCGTTGACTCACTTGGCGGAGGTATGCGCTCTCAGAGTGCTCTAGTTGCAATTTAGAGTTAATGTTAAGTCGATTTCATACTCATGTTTCCGCAGTAAAAAAAAATGAGTGACGTGTATTTGATCTACGGTCGGTGAGAAAGTTAAATTTAACTTGGAGGCAACGACTTTGCGGCAATAGCTAGCGTTTTTACATCACAAACCATGCATACTTTTAAAACGCTGCAACATATGGCCCATTCCTGGACCTTTAGAAACCAAATCGGGCTGGAACAGCATCAGGTTGATAAGCAAATGTTGTCTCCCTTATGAAAGGTATTTTCATGCTATGCGCAAGCATATGTTGAAGTTTGTAGGCTGAAGTCCGTCTAAATTTACTTCGGCCGTACGAACATTGTACCAACAGACTTCATTATGCGTCTTACATCAGTTTTATTTTTAAAAAGTTTCTTCTTACTGATATACTCATTTTATTAACATTCAGCATTTAACGATACCAAAACTCCAATTCCATAATTCTGGTATATTTGACTGTTTCCCAGTTTTCGGTTTGCTTACAGCTGCTCACTCGGAAAGTTGCAGCCAATTTGCCACAAGAATTCCTGGTTGGAAATTATGCAAGAGATTTTGGGCTTATCGAGAAGTTCATCTCATGCGGGCCGGCGGGGCACAGAGGGTCGCCGTGCGGTGGCGCAGGCAGTCTCACAGATGGGGTTAGTGGGCTGTATGTCTCAGGGCGTCCGCACAACAACAATTATTACAATATTTTTTTTAAGAGTACAACAATTGCAAGGACATTGGTTTCTGAAATTTCCGCAAATTTTATTTTGCTATCAGAATTATATATGAAATGCATGTCCAGGGTGTTCCGGAATTTGGAAGTAAGCTATAACGGAAACGAGCATAAGGCAAGTACTTCTGCTACAGGAGATCTAACTAGCTAACCCTATAACGCATACAGCATCATGAGTATACATATAATCACTTATTGAAAAGTTGAGGTTAACATTCAGTATATTGAAGTATTACTGACGACAACGACCTATTAGTGGTATTTATCCGTGAAGCGCTGGACTAGGTCATCCATTAATTAAAGGCAATATATCGACGGGCAGCATGCAGATGGTATAAATTTCGTCGCTTCCAGTATTCCGAAGACCACTGATGGAGTTGCGGACACGTAAGAAAGATGCGTGCTGTAAATTGCAACTTATGGTCTTCGAGACTCCCACACAAAGAAGCGAGGGTACTGGTAAATACTTTAATCGATTTAGATTTACTGCTGATTGCAGTAGCTTGATGACGACACAGCAATTTTCTCTGAGATGTTCTCTACGGGTGGCTGATTGTTATTATATATGCAGCAATAATTATTCTCACGCTTTTGCACTTGAGCGTTTTAAAGCAATACCTATGGAAGCTTGGATATCCCGAGAGATTGGTTTTTACGTCCTCATCAACAATACTTATTACCTGTAAAAACAGCGTAAAAGTTCACCACAAAAATTACGAAAACCTTGGGGCAAATTTCTGGTTTGACCATTAGATTTATAGCTCATAGTCGTGTCTGCGCGACTCTAGTCGTCTTTTAGTCTAGGTTTCTTCTTCCCGACCATAATGTCTGACGTGCGTAATTTCATGTACCGTAATATATTGCCAGATTTTTCCCGTATTTAATGCAGCACTGGTCTCATATCATAAAAATTGACGCTAGGCAACATTTTATTTTTGCGGCGTTTAAGTTGACTAGATTTGTCATGTAACACTACTTGCTTCCAGCTTTCATACGTTTCTTGTTATACGCTTCTATTATGGTGATGATGATCTCACGTTGTCTCTAGTCTAATAAAACTAGGGACTAAAACGCCAAAAGAAATTTCATTACCAGCCATATAGGATCGAGAGGCAAGTTTGAGGACCCTTTAGGTTAAGTGGTTACGGTTCGCAGAGTCCAAACCACCTGCATTTCAAATTCGGTTTCTCCATCAGACGTAGCCATCTATAGTCAATGGTAAGCGAAAAGAGATCATAAAGTCAGAAGAAACTCTTAAGCCCGAGTTGAAGAGTTGTAAGACTTGCGATGTGGACTCTGTTGGCAGATGTTATCGGCTCCTAATTGGCTGAGCTAGCAAGCAGTGTTCCAATGCAACCAGCGAAGGGAGAAAGACTTTTACTGGCGGTTCTTCTTGATCTTGCAACCGTGTCCAGTTTGCCGCTAATTTGCCCCTGTATGATAACGAATCAAATATTCAACTAGGAGTGAACGACACACAGTGAAGAAAAAAAACCTGTTTTTTAATGAAGCAATTAAGTTTGTCTTGAATTAAGCTAAGTTGGAGAAATCTAAAGATTTATCAGCGACTTATTACCTGGACGCTCGACACGGGACCGATACTTTGGGGCCCAAGCTCCACTTTCTTGAGGATTTTACGCATAAATCTGTCACAGTTTATTAGCCTTGATTTCATCTGATAGAGAGCTTTACATATTACTAAATCCTAGGCATGACCTTTGCCATATGTATCCTTTCTCTGATCTGATTTGAGTGGCTGTAGCATTCACTATCCCTCGTTCATATTGTATCGAATTAAGTAAGTCAGGCCAACTTTTCGCGAAAGAAAATTTTTTAAGATCATTACCTCCGCCAAGGAGGTTATGTTTTCGTCGGGTTTGTCTGTCTCTTATTCTGTCTGTCAGTCATCATGTTATTCTGTCTGTCAGTCATCATCATCACGGATTTGGATGAAATTTACAGCGATTGTTAGGTATGTTAAAAGGAATAGATGATTAACTTTTGGTGAAAATCCGTCCACCTGTTTGTTTGTCTGCCTTATTTTTTTTAATGCGATAACTCAAAGTGTTATGGACGGATTTTCATTAAATTTACATGAGTTGTTAGGTTTATTATGAAGAATAAATGGCCAAATTTTTGCGATGATCTGTTCGTTCGTTCGTGTCTTTGTTGCTGTGTTTGGCTTTGTGCTTGCTAGGAGTTGTTAGAAATGTTAAAAGACATAAATGAGAAAATTTTGGTGCAGATCGGTTCGTTCGTTTGTATGTTTAACTGATGTTTGTCATAATGTTTGTTAGCAGCATAGCTGAAAAAGTTATGAGCGGATCTTCAAGAAAATTGCAGAAGTGTTAATACTATTAGAGGGCACAAACGATTAGATTTTGATGTTGCTAATAAGAAAATCATGGTCTCAGCACAATTTGAATTTTTCGTTACCCGTGCGTTAATCGGCTTAGGTATGCGCTCTCAGAGTGCTTAAGTAATCAACGTTTTTTTTCTGCTCACAACGAGCGCAAATAGTTTTGACTAGTTGATTACGACTGTAGCAACTTGGAACCTGAATAGAAGATGGCTCAAAACAATTCAGGTTCGTTGCCCTTGTTATATTCTCAGCTGAAGAAAGCAAAGTAATCCAAATACTCACTGAATATGGTGACACTTAATTCACTCTTACTTATTCTCTGCATATGGCCACACCGGACGGTGGCAATTCAACTGTAACTTAATAATAGAAAATGACGGTGAATTTCAAGACTTTTTACATCTGAGACATACGTGGGCGTTGATCAAAAGTGGAAAAGGAAGTGCCAAATATAATTTATTTTATGAAAAAATCTTCGTACGAATCCTCGAAATTTTTACCAAAAGCGTATGTAACATTTTGAAAGAGAATGAAGTGCATTTCGGTTGATAGTAAAAGTCGTACATAGCAAAGTGCAAGCATACTATTCGAAGGCTGGCAGGGCAGCAGTCTAACAATGAAGTAACAGACTACCTTTCACCATGACCCGGCATGATCACATTAATATGCATATTATATGTAAATGTGCACGCTAAGAATGTTTCTATCTGTGACACTACAAAATAAACTTATTCGCTACATAGTACACAGTTGTTCTGTCTTGAAGCTACGACTTCGCCAGACAACAATTACAGATTCCATTTACTATCAAATGACTTTCCTCTTCTGTTTGGGCCATTCAGGACATCTTTATCGCCTCTAACCATCATTTGTGTCTGATTATCTTGGCAACATTCCCAAATGAAATGGATTCTTGTTAATTACAAGGCAACATCGTGGACTAGAAGGTATCGATGCGGCAACCAATGGAGTTGTGACTCTCGCGGTGAGTTTTAATGAGTAAAGCAAAGCGTTTTCCAGCTATTCTGCATATCCATAATAAATTGCAAGCGTTTTCGCCTTGTTTTCTATTCCCATCATTACTTACTTACATCAATCATATATCATTCGTTGAATAGTTGATGCACTGTAAGAAAGTAACAGCGTCGCCTAAGATGATCTACCCAAAAAGGCTAGAAAATTCGGTTGCCGTGCAGTTTGAGGCAACCGTGGTATGCGAGGCAGTTCTGTACCGACCAGCTTCGCTCGAGCGTGAGATCTTCCCATGAATCTTGAGTGTCGCAACTGGTAACACGCATTTTATTATTGCAACAAGGACGCTCGAATTAGCATAAATATGCAAAAGTTGCCACCATTTCTATACTTTCTCAAGTAGCGGCAAACATGATTGGTTGCTGATGATCATTGTGGCCAGAAATATAGGTTTGACTACAGTAGCAAGTGCAATTATTATCATGGCTACATAATGTTATTTCAAATCTATGGTGATACTCGATGAACAGCATACATTCATGAAAAAACGGATTACAAAAGTATAAGTAAATTGTTGCAGGAATACAAGTAATTTTTGTATGCTCAGGTGGGCGCTGGTGAGCAAGAAGAGTAAAAAGTCAGAGGCCGCAGACCTTCGGCCTCTCTCAGCTTTTGTGGAAGGGTCGCAGATATCCCCAGGTGGCCGTGAGCACCTACCTCTCAACACGTGTCATTGAAGCAAGCATATTTTCAAAGTATTGCTAGCGGAAAATGCCCGGGCTAGCAAGACCACAATTACTCTTTCACTGCCACAACTTTGGCGGCGATGACGAGAAGTATTACTGTAATTCGGTGTTCTCGATCTAGCGAAAGGAAACAGTCTGTTTTGTTGTTCTAAATTTTTGTAATTTTAATGTGGTTGCTTCGCTCCTGTCTTTCCGAACCGTGGTAAGCAACAACCGTATGTAGCAATACCAGTTGTGGTATTGACGAGCTGCTACACAAGCTGTTCAACGCGCGACGAGCATAATAAAATATAATTGCGCTATTAACCTTTTAAGCAGGGAATTAGCTCATTATTAGAAACTAGTGGCCCGTGCCGTCATTATAAATGACGGCAAAAAATTAACACTTCACCAAAACCCCCGCCGTCTTTTGGGCTTCCTCATTAAAGGGGATAGATTATGACTTCTTTTTCTAAGCAAGGTACCCAACTTTTTTTTTGCCTTTTGAAATCTGAATTTTCTCCTATCTTATTAGTTCTATTTTTCCCCTATCTAATACTGAAGAAAAAGATTGCTAGGTACCCCACTTTTTTACATTTTGAAATCTGAATTTTCTCCTATCTTATTCCCATAGAGCGTGACAGGAAAGATAAAATATATAAATAAATAAATAAACAAAAACACGACGTGAATTATTATATAGTACTGATGGAAATAATTTATACACATGGCATTCACCACAAAATTGAGGCAAATTAGGTTGGTAGATTAGTAAAATATACTAAAAGTGTGCCTGTACTCTTGACCGTTGCATAAAGATGTAATCGGTTGTTTTGAGCTTCTTATATCGATGATGTTTGTACTTATAGACGCAGTCACTGCATGAGAAGACATTGTGAAAAGACTCACCATCAAAATCTCTCAACTCCAACTTTCTCCCAAAACTTCCTTTTACATTTTGTTAGTACAGAACTAGTTTCACTATCCTGGGTGCGAGGCTGACAAATAAAATGCCCCGTCACAATTGAGAAGTCACCGATGGCGATACTGTGAAGTTTAAACACTTACTGGATACATACTTATTGAAAGTTCCAAGCAAACTAGGTGTAGCTGCTACGTACAATGTAGGGATAACGCTCTACTAGCCCTGCCGCTGGTCACGGCATGTAGCATCACCTATGTACCAGTTGGGCGTCGTGAATAACGCCACCTGGACCGCAAAATCTGCAAGCTATTCAAGGTGATACGGGCAGCTGTCCGACACGATATATTACAGAAAGCTCTGCCTGCTGTTGGGTTTAAGTTTCATCAAGCTTGCAATAGTCCCATTTTTATCTTCTGAACGAAACGCCAGCGATTCCCTACAGAAAAGGTCTAAAAAGTAAAGGCTCTACCAATTGGTACCTCAACGTGGGCTCAGAGAAGCCCACAAGGTTTGACGTATTCGAAGCATCAGACAGGAGCGTTGGTTTTGTTACTTTGGATCGTGCTGCAGGTGTTACAAGCAACTCTATTATCCAAATGACTGTTGAAATCTGCATTTCACGAAACAAAATATATTTTTAGACATCACAAAGGAAATCGATTAAAGTAACGTTAAACAGTGAAACTCAAGTCATTTGGTCTCAGCCGGTGCACCCGCCTCTTGTGGGGAAAGTTAAGAATTATCGTGCTTAATTCCCTAGGCTAATTGATGACGCCTGTGAGCTAGTTCTTCATGTCGGGGGCTTGACTTGCTCGCAGCTTCACACAGGAGCGTTGCTTTCGCTACTTTGAATTTTGTCAGTGTAAGCAGTAATCCGATTAGGTTGACTTCGGAATCCTGCGTTCTGCGGGGTAGGCTTGAATGATCAAAGGTCTCAACGTTAGTCGATATCTATTTAGAGTTAAGACAGGAAACTCGATCAAATTGAGAGATATCAACGTACCTGTTTGAAGTTCCAGACAAGTCAAACCTATTGGGTTAAGTTTAACTTACCTTTACAGAGGCAGTTGACAACTCCTAATGTCAACCCATTGCTCGTCTTGTCACATTAAACAACAATTTTGGTAAAAGACTATTCATTGCTTACTATGAGCGTTAACTATTTATCTTTACCGTACGTATTAACTAGCAATTTCAGCCTGAATAGCGAGTGCTCTTTATAAAGCAGTCGAACAGTCACTTTGATCGGCAATAGATTTATTAAATTGTAAGCATCAATTTAAGTAGGAATGATGCATTATAACGTTACCGAACCGTCTGTTTGGTGACTTGAGGTTCACTAATATCTTTATACGGGAAGCCATCCATGTAGATTCCAATTCTTTGAAGTAGTTTTATTATTTACAGTTGAAATTTTTACTTCCGGGTACTCGTTATTTGTACTTTTGATTCAAGTGTAGCTGAAAGTAAAAATTTGGAGCCTGACTGCTAAAACTGCTTAAAAGAACACTGCATATTTCGAGGATTATCTGTGTGCTAGCAAAAAACACCACTTCGCACACTACCACAGCACATCGCCCCATATCCCTCAGGGGACCAAAAAGCAGCAGCAGGCACCAGCAAGTCGTAGGTCATACAAGCGGAGGCTATCAGGCCTCCCAGGGGTACACTCCCAGCAGCCGGTGTAGCACAATGCTTGCTTTCAGGTCCCGAGCATCTAAATCGCTTTCGATATTATCTGCAGTGCACCTCTATATTGGGAGTATTTTACGATTATGAACACCTAATAAGATCGTACTTGCGCTGCTCTAGTGTCTATAAAATTCAAAAGGATATGTAATTTTGGGTCAACCTATGAATGTCAAGTATGTTGTAATTGCCTTATTATAATGAGGAAGCTAGACTATTGCGACTCAATGCAGCCCATGCACTTCCAAAAGTCAAACTAAATAGTTAATAAATTCACAGTATTTCTGAATGAAAACAGCATCTATGTATATTTTGACAAAGGAGGGTATATAACCTTACCAGTTAATCATTTACACTCGCTAGAATACCATGCGTCATGCATAAAAATTGAGAAGCTCTTGTTGATTTCCTTTCACACCTCATTGTTTAAATTAGTACCGAAACAGTAAGATATTCAGAAAAGTGAAAAATTAAATTTCCTGATTTTACTACTTTTTTGTCGTCCTATTTTTAGTTAGTCACTAAGCTTTTAATGTTGTAATTAAATTTTTTCCTGGTGAACATGGCACTTCCCATACTTGTACTTGCCAAATACCAAAGATTGCAAAAATTAAAATTTCTTGTTCATTGCATTCTTATGCCACCATCAATGCAGTCACCAGGTTAATAAAATTATAATTTGATGCGTTTCAGGTTATCTCGCTACTTCTCAGGCTTCTAATCAAACTGAAGGACTGGTTCAATTTCTCACGGTTATTTATGCTGCTAATCTCACGCCAAATTTTCTACAAGTAGTAAATGCTGCTCCCTTTAATGCAATGCATAAATTGCACGCAGCATTATTATTCCATTACTGAACTTGTAACACCGACCTCATTTGGTCAGTAAAACCGTAATGGGAAAAATAAATGAGTTGATCTGCTGGACCAATTTCTTGCAACAACGCGCTGGGAGAGAGCCGTTGCAATGCGTCAAGAACTAATGAACGTAATTATAATAAATAATCCTAACATTAGAATATCAATCTTTGTCTGTACATTTTCCTTCAGTACGTTTATTAGTGGCATTGTCAATGACCAGCGCTATGAGTACACTGCGTTATGACTGAGCCTGTATAGTTTCATAATCGTGTTACAGAATTAACTCGGCAAAGCTCAAAACTTTATATTTGCGTAGAATTCACTAACATTTGAAACAGGTGAATAAACATAAATTCAAAAAGTTTTCTTATGAAGCATTTGGCAGCAGAGAGTACTTTTAAATGTGTAATGATGGCACTCATAGGTGGCTAGGTCATATAATAAAGTAACTTGAACTTGGGTTACCCAGTTAGCCTCGATTAACTGATGTTAACCTTATACCAACTGCTATACAGGGTGCTCTTGCCAATATATTTTTTGTGACACGAGTACGGTTCCCTACATAAGTGAAATTCTTTTGGATATCCTTTGCAAGCGAGCCTAGTTATTATAAAAGCTAGAATCCACGTGGAAGCTCCGATCGAGCTCACACCATATCACAACCTCAGATGACACGAGTCTGCCAGGCACTAAACCCGAACAGACGTTGCAAGCAGTTTGAAAGGCGGCGGCAATGAATCCACACTGTTATAAATTCGCTGTAAATAAAAAGCAGCAATATATCAATTTACGCTATCAGTCTGCACCAACAACAAAAACAACAACAAAATGAAACACATTAGAATCGAGATATATATGAGTTATAAAGCTTTAGTATTTCAGATATTGATAAACTAATCCGATCAATTGTCCTAAGCCCAGCACAAGCAAATGGAATACGTACAGGCTATAATACATCTTTGATATCTCGATCTTTGCTGAAACATGCACAAAACTCGCTTGTTGATAAACCAATAAACATCTAAACAAAGCTAGCAGCACGTACTGCATTAGAGTATAAAAAACTATTTTTTGTATCAATACTCATGAAATTGTAGTTGAAACCATTTGTCCCATTAACAAGGTCATTTTTTTATGCATAGGCCCTAATGGAAGCACGTATTCATTGCTCCACTATATCTTGAATATGACTATAAGCAAAAATTCACTTTATAATATTCACGAGTTAGTAGTTCATTAATTGGCTAACGATGACTACAGCAACAACAACAAGCGGTATGAAAACAATAGACAAAAAGGCAACATCGTTATATCTACGAGTGAAACTTCTTCCGTGATTGATTGAAGATATTTGTCTTGATCCTCGCAGCCTCTCTGGAAAGCTTGAAAGTAGAAAGCAAGGACAGACTCTCACAGGCCAGGTACAAGGTAGCCAAAGTGCAACTTTTAAGTGTGCGTGAACTTTTTTTCTACGTTATTACAAATATAAAATGAAACAACCCAAAAATCATGTGACACATACAATGCAATTTATTCTTGTATAGACTCGATACTCATTGGTATGTTCGAGACCGAAACATGGCAGTTAAAGTAAGCAAATGATAAAGTTGAGAATTCATGCAAATTTCTGTCGCAATTCTGTAACGTTACACAACAGGATAAAACGATTATTGCCATCTCAGTTTATAATGTAAAGTCAAGCGCTTAAGACGCAAGTCAAAACATAAATTAATTTTATGGTTTTCGAAACCTTCAATGAAAGCAACAATAGGATTGCAAATTTACTATTGTAATATGTACTTTAGACGCAAATTCAGCTTGACTTATTAGTTTGCGTTTAGCAGCTCTCGTTAAGAGTTAGTAATAAAGGTAGTAGGATTAAAAAATTAACCTCAGAAAAGGTTTCTTTCTCAAGTGCTATATGGACAGGTCAAGTGGTAGGATTTAATTGCACTCGTTTAATATAATCCTATCATAGCCACATTGTGCTGCCTCGCAACAAAGGCTCTTTTCCTCACAGGAATGCATGCAATAAGTGATTAGAATGAAGAGTCTTTGGAGTGACAGACACAGATTGGGTAAAACGGTTCAGTGTAAATTCAGAAACGGTAATTCATAGCGAGAAATTCATCGCCAACTAAATTCCCCGACGGCCAATTCACTACCCGACCAACTTTGCTAAATGAGGTTGCTAAAGGAACGCCAATAACACTATGCGAGAGGAACAAGAATAACATTACTCCTCTATTAGGTTTTCATCATCTAAAGTAAACTAAGGTAACTTGACGTAATCGAGTCTAAACTAGCCTAGTTCAACCCAACTTAACCTACCCTAACCGTACCTTAGCTTAACCTAACCTAAGAAACCTAAAGGGAAATTTTGCTCCTGACAAATCTCCACTATGGCAATTTTTCACATAACTAATTTCCTGCCACGTACGGAATTTACCAAGCGATCAATTTAGCATGCCATTAGTTCACCAGGACATGAATTTACAATTAAGGCAATGAATATCAACGATGAATTTACCCGCCCCCTTTAAAACAGGGTTTTAAAATATATTCACAGCTAATTCAAGTCAGCATCTCGTTGCATACAGTGCCATTTCCAATGCCACCATTTCTAAATACCTCACAGTACTATTCTCTTACCGTCCCTAAGACAGCTTGCGGGTACGCAAAACCAGCTGTTCGATCTACAGCGCTGCCGCTACACCAGCTGCCTAAGTATGGAAATGACATTCCCTATTTACAGTTCCACTAAGAGCTGGTTAGACAAATTATTCTCATGATCTTTTTACTATCCATACTCATTATTCTAACTATTCATGAGAGAAAGGTCCAAGATCTACAACCAAAGTCTTCACTGCAGGATGGAGTTCTCCCTTGCAGATTGCATGTCAGAGAGGAATCTGTTAACAGTCTGTCTACTGACTCTTCCTAATCTCTCAGGGGGCATCCCGCAGTCCTGCATACCCAGTTAAAAATCTACGGTGGAACAAGCGCGGCATATGGTACGCAGTTCTACGCGCACGGTCGCCTTTTTGAGCGGGGCATCCGCGAGGCTCGGGAGCTGGGCGCGGTGCTACGCGC
>LQNS02277717.1:22508687-22551006 GCA_001587735.2 Parhyale hawaiensis | reverse complement strand
CATTCCTGAGGATCTGAGCTCACAATTTCTTCCCGCAGCTCAGGAGTAACTTTCACGTGAGGAGCCATGTTTCTAGAATGGTTTAATCGTAAGAGTGGCAGTTCTAGAAGTCATGTACACGAAATTGAATGTTGCCAGATGACCGGGGTAAATGTGAGAATTTTTTAGAGACGATTGTTCTCTTATTTTGCACTGTTCAATTTTTGTTATTGTTTGTTAGATTGCTCTAATGTATTAAATATAGTTATGTTTATCCTGATATTTTGTAGAAATATGTTAAATACATTCCTTAAAGCTCCATCAAGAGATTTATTAACCTACTCTACATGGTTAACCTTTATTTTCAAATAATGAAAATCGTTCTCTTGTTTTGCTCGCTAGTGTATTTGCTACAGAAATGCAATTTTTGAATAGGTCTTTTGATAAGTGCTTAAAATGAGTTAATATATCTAAGATCCCAAAACCTTTCGCGGGCCGGATTTGTGCTGCAAAGCAGTAAATAAATCTACTAAAGCCGATCTGTAGATCCTTTATATGATTCTAATTAAAATCTAAAACGCAGCGACGCTGCGTACACGCGTGGTGCACATATAGATCAATACTAAAATCGTTTGTTTCGCCGCTCGGCGTTGTTTACTGCTCGATCTGAGCTAAAAGGAACCTCATTCTCTTATCAAAAAATCGCAGAAACTTCAATAATGAGGTAGTTATCTATATAGATATTTGTGACAAGATAAAATGCTAAGTGTGTGTTGTGAAAATGTTGTGTGGAGCCTATATCAACCTCATTGTGGAAGAGCTATCATGGTGTATCTCGCCTTTGTTCTCATATCCTGTGCTTTTCAACCTTGCTAGCCTATATGCCTACCTATATTGTTCCAACTAACTAGATATCGATTCTAAAGTGTAGTCGCTTCAGTGAATTAGCTAGCTATATATATGAATACTGCAGGTACTATTTTACTATTAATTCAGGTCTGAATTACCACACCAAGTTTATGGTGACTGTGCCAAGTGTGCCTACATAGTGTCTGTTCGTGCCTTATCATTACTATTATTATTACTATATTGGTATTGTCCATCTGTTCGTGCCTTACATACTAGGTAGTTATATAATGAAGTCTTGACTGACTGCTGACTCCTGTGTTCCTTACATTATGATGTGCTATCTGAATCTTTGTCACACTCTGCTGTAAATGTCAATATGTAGACTATGCCACCCTGTGGCTTGCCCCTGCGTGGCCCTTTCTCTAGCTACCGACTGACGTTTTTTCCATCGTAAAATTACAGGTAGCTATTATTTTACTAAGTCATTTTACTAAATCCATATGTAACTATATAACTACATAGCTACCTGTATTTTTCTCCTAAATCCCTATGTGTACGGAGAACCAGCAGCGTACTCGCTGCAAATGTCGCAACTGAGCTGAAAATATCTGTCGTTAGCTACATCATATGCGCCTCCAGTATTACTTATTAAGTGTGTGCTAATTTCTACCATTATTCTAAGAGTTGTAAAACTACGACAGAAAACTGATTGTAGCGTTTGTCCGCAGATTTCACGTCGTCTAGCATGAACCTGACAATTCATGCTAACTGCTGGCTACGCAACGTCAGGCCGATCCCAGTAAGCTTGTAGAAGACGAAGAAAATCTTTAATTTCCCCCCCCCCCTTGTCGGGTCCGTAGACAATGCTTGGCCGGGTCAGGATTGAAAAGACTAACGGGCAAGCAGTGGCCCGCGGGCCGTAGCTTGCCCACCTCTTTCGTAACGCCTATTATACTCATTTCAAACATTAAAACTAACATTGATCCTACGAAACAGTCACTGAATTTTAACTAGGGTATGAGAGGGTAAAGGAAAATAAAATTAAACAGAATACTAGGTGCCGGTAAAGTACGTGGCCTATGTGTAATATGTGGGACGGTAATTAGGTTAGGCACTTGAGGCACGTCCGATTGAGAGCAAAAACTAAGCCCGTGAGGCTTGACCTTCCCAATACTTCAGGCCGGTGCAGTGGCTTCGAATCATTCAATTGACTTACAGCCATTAGCCCTTATTCGAGAACCCTTCTAGAAGCTCAATCTTGCTTCAAAAAGGGGAGTTTTCAGCCTGCTCCCTATATAATCGCGTGGCTTCTAACACTTGCAACACGATTCACAGAGGAAATTGGCTGAAGTTTCGGATACATCAAGCCTCGAAAGCTTAGTTTCAACCCCGATTCAAAAGCGCCCATAGCTTATATTAGGATAGATTTAGTTCAGCTAGACTCTAGCCGAACTAAACCTATCGAAATCTAACTTTAATTAACTAAACAAACCATTTATACCCGAAGCCTAAATTAACTATTTCAGTTTTTTTTAAATGCGATAGTAGCCCTAACCCAACCGAACACAAACTTTCAGAGAGCCGCATGCAATACCAGGGCAGAAATTAGATGATACTCAGCAACAACTTGGACACAAGTTTAGGGCTCTTATAGGCCTCCCCTCCACAGCCTGCATGGTCTCGTTTATCACTACCAGCAGCACTTGTGGTCAGCACATCCTGGGTCAACCAAACGACTGTCAATCAGAGGGCCTGTGCGATACTATCGGCAAAGGGAGCATTTGTGGTCACTGTGATTAGTTCAGTGACGCTTGCTGGCATGAGGGAGGAAATGCTGCTGTAGGATTCCAGTAGCAGCTCGTGGGAACTTCACTGGCGCAGCAGTCGTATACGCTAAGTCGGCTTCCAAATTGCGCATTTCGTAGATGTAGCGAACTAAGCTTCAAAATCTCAAGAAGCGAAAGGAGCATAGAGCTTGTGAACGCAGTCATAATACCCTGTAGTTATGCCATGCATCCAGAGCTTTACGGGTTATATAGAGATCATCGTATTAGAACATTTGAGCAAGTATGATCAATCGTAGCAGGTTTCTGCACGCGTTGTGAGCGGTCATTTGGTAGCGATCGATCTCTCGCCTCAGTGCTTGAGAATTCTTACTGAAGTCCTAAGAGCAGTCAGAACTTGGTATACACATGCGTGCATGTGTACGCATGCGCAAAGCCACATACCTACATGTTATGAATCACAGAAGAAAAATTAATTTTAATATAGTATTTTTAAGATTATATAAAACGTGGTTCTTGCAGTCTAAAATTATGGCCGGTTCTATGAAAAGTTAGTATATGCATATAGACAAATAAAGGAAAAATTGCATGAATCTACAACATAAATCTGACTTGCCATCCTAAAAATCAGTAAAAAATTATTATGCAGAGTACAGATTGGTAATTGGTACAAATGAATATTCTTTGAAATGAAATATTGTGTATTGGTATAAGACATTCGTCGTAGATGTAGAGATACCTATTCCAGCATTGAGCACAGGCAATCCCAGCAGTAGGTATACGCGGGTCGATATAGGACCCACTGCACGGGCCAGCGGAAGGAGGATATTGCTAGCCTGGGAAAGGCAATCACAGATCATGAACATTACAGTTGAGAGCTTTGCTTTTATTGCAGTCTAAGGGGATGCCCTGCTGGTAGCAGCGGCATCGTATCCTGTCTACAGGCCGTGTACTCTATAATTCGATAACTGTTTAGACAATGTAAGCATCACCAAATGGGCAGGTGAATATGCTCACTGGCATTCTGTGAACATGGCATTAGAGAGCATTAGTTCTACAGGGATTTTGTAACAGGTTGGTGAATAAACAATGAACCCGCTTTAAAACCAATAAAAATTTGTCATGCGATTAGCATTAGTTGTAGAATAAACAGTGAATCCATTTGAATAAACAATAAAATTTAGCATTTGGCATACATAAACTGTTACGGATTGGGGAATAGAAAATGCACCTTAAAAAAAAAAATTGGGTATCCAAGTGTAGATATGATAAAAGCTGCAGTTTAGGATATTTTTTGTGAGCTTCTGTGGTTCTAAACAACTGTCAAATGGATCTTTCCTTCCCTTGCCGTAAAACATACAATTAAATAAGCATGGTATATGGTTACTATTGTTTCATTACCTCCGCCATGGAGGTTATGTTTTCGTCGTGTTTGTCTATCTGTCTGTCACCAAAATAATTCAAAAAGTTAGGAACCGATTTAGACGAAACTTACAGAGATTGTTAGGCATGTTAGGAGGAACAGATGAAAAACTTTTAGTGAAAATATGTCTATCCGTTTGTTTGTTTGTCTACCTCATTTTTCTCCATGCCATAACTGAAAAAGTTATGCATAGAATTTTTCTGAAATTAACGTCAATTGTTAGATGTATAACAAAGAGTGTATGACAATACTTTGGTAATGATCCGTTGGTTCCTTCGTTTGTCACTTTTTTAATTTTATGCGTATTAGCACAATAACTCAAAAAATAATGAATGGATCTTTATGAAATTTTTAAGGGTTGTTAGTACTGTTAAAAGACATAAATGATCAAATTTTGGAGCAGATCGCTTGGTTCGCTTGTATGCTTGACTCATGTTTGCTATAACGTTTGTTCGCAGTATAACTCAAAAAGTTATGAACGGATCTTCGAAAAAATTGCACAACAAGCTGTAATTACTATCAATAGGCACAAATGATTAGATTTTGGGGTTTATACAAAGAAAATTATAGTTTCAGAGCCAATTTGAATGTTTTACTACCGTTGCCTCGCTTGGCGGAGGTATGCGCTCTCAGGTTGCTTTAGTTTTTATATACGACACACTTCTACAAACACCGCCGTATATATAGGTATGGAGTATTATACAGTAAGTGCAATAGTATTATCTTTCACTTCACGTTAGCCAAATATATGTCCAAGATGAAACGTACAAGTTTCCTTATATCGTCACAGAATGTTTGCTTTTTATTAATTTGCAAGTTGCTTGTTCACTCAACACTTAGTTTGCAATTGAAAAAATACATCGAAGTTGCTATAGAAAGTAACGTATATTGTCCCCATGCACAAAAGTATTAAATTGCATTGGCTAACGTCACAATCGTTGTCCAATAACTTTCCCATACGACAGTTGTTATGTCTGAGTGAACCTCCATGCAGCCCTACAGATAACGCAACTGCAAGTACGTTCATTTATTGAGAGGACAATAATGCTTTGCTTAGCAAATCCCAAAAATTACGATCTTAGTTAACCACCGAAGTTCTTTTTAAAATAATCCAACGATCGGCGACCCCATGCCATAGCTATCTGCTTCGCATACTTGCATGTGACATACACTTCAGACGATAGCCTCTTTTTTTTTTTGATTCAGCCCAGCTAACCATCAGATTAACTCCCGTCCCTTTATTGGATCTGGCAGTTTGAGGGACAGTCTTCCCTGAACTACGCGCAACTGAACCAGAACTGGCGCCCTTGAATCTTACCTAAAGCTATATGGCCCCTCTGCCTTTCATTACTGGAGCAGGATCCCATTTTTGTTTGGGAATCCGTATCGACATTTCAACTAAACGAGATCGTGATTGCTGGCTTCCCCGTGACAAATGCCTCATAAATTCTTGACAAAGACCTTCATTACTCTACCTTCCCTCTTCTTTCATATACTAACAATAATCACGTCGAGCCGCTTGCCAATCATATCGAGCCTCACCTAACTCACTCTGGGCGCCGCAAGTATGTGGCCATGTCGTTAGCTCCGTGAAATATTGGGCAAAACAGGCTGTGTGCAGCGTCGCCCCATCTTGACTCTAAATACAATCTTAACCGCCCGGAAGTTTCCAAACCATTATTAAAAGAATGAGCGGAATGCTTTACGGAATCGAATTCAGACATAACTCTTATGACACGCAAAGAGCCCCGGGAAGAAAGGCCAGTTATTATTATAAAAAAGTTAGTCTATAGTGATTGGGGAAATTTTTTGAGAGAGCGCTATAAATTAGTCTCACAGCTTATATACTGGGCTATACTATAGGTGCATATGCCTTACGACATACGAGTTAATTCAAGGGAAATAACGCACATCGTACGTACATGCAGAGCTCTCTTCGATGCAACAGTCATTGTACTCACTTATAATATTTTATTTTCTTAGTTATTAATTAATATAAAAAAGTTGCGTTGCTGGGGCTGCAGAATGCAGTACCGTGAAAGAAAGTTGAGGTACAAGATCATAAAAAGACTAGCTGAACACTTATCTCACTGTATTACTTAAGTACTTATCCGTAGATTATCAACATTTATTTTTACAACTCGTTTTCATTCGCTTAGCAGTATATAACTTTACTGTATACAAAACTTGGGGTTATGGGACAGTCACGAGCCGCGTCATGACATCTATTTCGTCTTCATTTAGTCTAATTCTGTAAGTGTATTAGCTTTTCATATTATTGTCCCTATAGGTGAGTGGTAATTGCTTTGTGTTCAGACGAAGCGAAAAGTAGGTATGATTTCTGTCTTTACATAAAGTTAAGAGAATTAAATCGTTGTTAATTCATATGTAGCACAATGACCCTCTACGTTTCTCATTGATATCGTCGATACTACGTATTGATCGAGGTTAGAAACTGGCTATCGTTTGAAATCGCACCTGATGTTAATGGCTCAGAAGCATCTGTCTGGACGACCACCATACATCTTTAGGGCATGAGACCATCAAAATCCACGGTACATGGCACCTATCTCGTCATCCTTGTACTTAAATTAAGTTTGACTTTTTCTAATTTTTATTTATCTAGAAGTCACCATTAGCTTAAAAATTACTCGGTGAGCAGGATAATGCGGCTGGAGCATCACTAAAAAGATCTTTAGGGCACGGGACCATCAAGAGCCGCGGTATATGACATCTGTCTCGTCTTGACGACGTGAGTTATGAGATCGGTTGACGTGTTGTTATCACGACGCAAACACTTGCGCTGCCCAACACCCGCCGCAAATGGCATGTAGTTTACTCGTCGATTTTTTTATTCGCCTTTCGGCAAACCAACTGTTGATCTTTGAGCTTCATAAAGATCAATAATTGGTTGTACACAAAGCGCTTTGTTTAGATGATTTGTGAAACGTAAAAGCTTTTGGGTGGGTTTAGACGGCGCAGAAGTCTTTGTTTTTGCTCAACCACAACTTGCTTTCTTCCTAAAGTCTTAGAAGTTCTTTGTGTGTCGCCGCCATGGGTGCAGTTGTGATGCTTATTGCACAGCAGACCAGCACGTGGTGCTGCGCCCTTGTGTTTCGGGCACGGTTTGGTTTGTTATTACTACATAGCTTTTGTATTTACCACGTCTACAGCCACCATAGATCGTTGCTTTTGAGGCATTTAAAAAAAAGAGTATTTCAACTATAAAGTCGAACTATTTATGTATAATTCTTAAAAATTATTAACAGTCGGTGGCAAGAGGGACAAGAAATTTTTGATAGCGAAACAGAGATTGGAGCCACCTGGTTTAGGATCGGTCGCCCAGGCCCCAACTGAACCTCATAAGTTTGAATTTAATTCGCTTTTGAGGGCGGTTCGATTGGTGAAAAATTCCTAAAATGAATGGCGCAGGCTAGAGCAGCGAGTCGGGGAACAGACGCTCAAAAGGTTATCAAAATATTGAGTGTCAGGTGTTCTATCGGAAGAAATGCGCTTCAATAACGAGTCTTTACTTTTTATTTTCTCTTTTTTCTTTCATAAAATGTGATCGAGTAAAATGTCGCTCAACTAACGAGCCACATAGGGTACTTGCAGTTGTCGTGACCCGAAGACTATTGTATTGGTACTTGGAGAATCCATTAATTTCTGCATAAATATTCAATAAAATCTGCGAGTCGACTCAGACTAAAATTTTAAACGAAATTATTTTTGAGATCTTCGCTTTCAAAGTTTAAAAAGCTATAATCACCTTGCTGTGCACATTTATTGTAATTTCAATCTTCGGGCTCTTTTTTTAACAAAGTAGAAGTCTGATATTTTTGAAGATCTTATATGGTGCAGCAAAATATTCGGTTGCATGCGGCCATTCGAGAATTGACTTCACTGTCGTATTCTTCAAGGCCATGGACATTAACGGATACGTCGAAATACTTGATAAATTTGTGCAGAGCAAGAATTTCCTACTGTTCCTAGTAGAAAATTCAATCTTGGGGGAAACCCCATGGCTGTCCATTGCAAACGATATTGCACAGCATTGAAGGAGAATGAAACCTCCTCAAAGATTACGTCCGAAGAAAAATTTACGTTGATGGGAGAAGTGCACATAATGCGGGGTCCGCACTAGGCATTTACAAAGACAACTTGATGCATGGATGCGAGACTAGGACGTTATTGACGCCACGGTATCTATGCTACCGATTTTAGATATACATCGAAATGGTATGCGAGCTGCTCATCTAGCGACCAGTTTGGCGTAGAAATGCATATGTGGCCCCGGCATAAGAGAATCGGGTGAGAAGATCGCAGTTTATACGTTTTGTCAATTTTAAGGCAGTTCCTTTGATGGTTACGGCGCGACTGCCACGGCTTTGGGACGCTGCTGTTGGAGACTAGACTTTTTGTCGTTGTTCCCCTTCGCGAGTAAAATGCACAAAGGAACTATCTCTTGGTTTGACTTCAACTCTTAAAAGGTAAAACCCGATTGATTTAGAAAATCAATCAAACAATCTTCAGGAATTTTACGAAGATGGAAAAACGTCTACCTAGGCGCCCAGTCACAGGAGCAAAAATTGGCCAACAGTCTACATTTTCTGTTTTTTTTTCCAATTTTGAGACAGTGGCGCAAGCGGCAACAAGTCCCACCTCAATAATTGAACTTATGACGCATCTGAAAACCCCACAGAGATTTTATCTCTGTCAGAGACGTAAGGACAGAGCCTCTGCCGAGACCTCACCGCACTTGAGCTTGGAGGCCTTCCTTCCCTTCTGTTTAGTGCAGCAGTAAACTCTCTGATCGTCTCTCTATCACTCGCAGCATAAACAGCTGCCATTTATGTAAACTTCACAATTATAGCTCAAGGAGATCCTATTTTCTCAGGCGGTGACGTAGGAACCACTTTATTTGGTATGCATGTAACGGTGTGAATTATACCATCTTGAACCATTTAACTTCTGAAATAAATTGCAATATTTGTAGGAAGAGCATCACTGGAAAGTGTAGCGTGAGCTTCGCCAGACTTATTAGGGAATAATCCGGTTAGTGGTCGAAGAATATAACCGGCTAAGAAATGTGTTTTTTTTATTGCACATATTATAAGGAACAGAGAATTAAGTCTACAGAAAATGAAGGAATAGTTGGCAAGCCTGTTGACTTGAAGGTGGAAACAAAATCAGTCACGACGAGAGGGTCTTTGGGCAACTTTAAAACAATTGTACTGTATTTTTTCTACGCTAGAAAAATGCAAAGCTTTAATACTGAGATGCATTTGCAGTATTATGCTAATTAAGCATTCTGTCATGACTTAATTTGCCCTTCTGGTAGAAATAACACTATTTGAAAAGTACATAGACCCCGCTATGAGAAAAAGGGTTAGAGCAATGATGGAAACCAAATAACCAGTACTTTAAATTTTACACTTCTTTGGGTCGCTGAGGAATCTAAACAATCTAAGTTACCCCGCTGTAAATAATATTACGTAGTCTGTAGGTCGCTCCGTCCCGGTTAAAAGCAGTAGGTTAGATAAAAGAAATTTATTTTGTTCAGCAGCAGAGGAGTCGTTGCGTTCCCGATTTTTTTATCTTTAACTTTTGAAGACTTCTGAACGGTAACACAGATGTAGAGTTTCAGACCATTCGCATGGTGTAGTTTTTTTTCTTTTCAACTCTACGAAGCAAGTATTGAGTTAAAAATCAACTAAGGAGAAGGGACAAACATTATTTAAAACAGAGCCACGAAATGTAGTGAAAAAACGGCAGGGTTTGTTGAAATAAATATTCATTACCGTTATTTACTGACGATTTTGATCAAAAGTTTAACACACTTCTAACAAAAACATATATTAACATCAATTAGTGTTGTTTCCTAAGTGTCCCAAGTTACCGGAAATTTTGCAACCGACCTACAATTTTCTATTCATGAACTAATGACTGTAATGACTTAGAACACATACTACGAAAATAAAAAAAAAAATTATTTGATTACACTGGTCCAGATGCGATCAGCCTCACGACACAGTATGAATTATACACAAGAGGCAGCACAATCCTTCAACGAATTTAATACAACCAATGTAATGCAGTAACTACGAACTATTATGCAGGTAGTGTCGCCTCCTCGATGTAATGGATACGGAGCTGATTAATTTATGAGAGCATGTGGCTATAAGTTGGAATTACACTGATGTAACTGAAGCCATAAGGAGCAATAAATTCAAGGTGTATAACCCACACAGTGAGAAGCGTGACTAGCCGTGCTTTGCCGTCTCTTTAATACATGAAAGCTCACCCTGGGCAATAATTTGGAAGCTCTTCCATCGTGCACAAAGTTGTAAATTACACCCTTGCTTTACAAGTTGTTTGTACATGAGCGCTGCAATTGGCAAGCGCTCGCGTGTCCGGGGGTAAAGAGCCGTGCGGCTTGGGGCTGTCGGGGGCACCAGGGAGAGACGAGCCAAAAGCCTTACATTTAGACGACCAGTTGAGCAATTTGTTCCTTGTTGTGATCATACGAGAGATGCTTCGCTAATGGGCGGCACTGCATCAAAAGAAGCCCCAAACTTGCCTCTTTATGCCGTTGATGGAGAGCGGCTGCAGTAGCGAAGACACCAGCAGCGGTGGAAATGTTTCGATGATAAAAGTTGAAGAGCTATTGGATGATGGGGAAGTATGGCGGAGAGTTGTTTGCCGGTAGTAAAAGAGAAGCTGGAATAGTAAGAGAAGAATGGTGTAACTGTGTTGAATAATTGCGCGAGTGAAACCGGGATAGAAAAAAGTATATCGTTCAAAATCTTGTTAAATAGAAGTTTGGAAGATGGAAAATATTGCTCAAGAGTGTTGTAGTAAGCAAAATGAAGCCATAGGAAGATGTTTATATATGTAAAGTAAACCCTCCGCACAACGGGCACCTGCGGGGGGGAGGGCGCCTTGGTCGTTGTGCGAATGGATCCGTTGCGCCGGAGGGAAAAACTCCCTCTGCCACAACGGACAATCCCATCCGTGCATCGAAATTTCCCCTCTTGCACAACGGACAACCCCTCTGGCACAACGGACTCATTAAAAATGCAAACAAAAGCACAACGTATAATGTCCGTTGTGCTAGAGAGGTTTATTCAGCACAACGGATTTACATAGGTTTTGTACGTTGTGCTGACGGTTTTTCCATTCTCTTCGGGGACCATCAGCACAATGGACTTCTCCGTGGTGCAGATGGGGCCTTTCAAACTAAAATAAAAAAGTCCGTTGTGCGGCGGGTTTACTGTCTATATATATATATATATACAGAATTATTATCTGTCGATGGTATTATTATACAAGAAGAACATAAATATATATATGGCTTAGAATGATTTTGATACTGTAATGTGAAGCTGTGATACCGTAATAAGAGAAACGAAGTGGACTTATTTTTACATAAAATTCCTGCACGGATAAAGATTTTCAGCAGACATGCCTGCTACTTTTTCTCAGTTGCTGGTAAATCAAGCATAAGGATGACGAATACACGAAACCATGCAAATTAGTAACTTAATGAGGAAGTGTCTGAAGCGACCCCTGTGCAATTTGTTGCTAGTAGTTAATAGGGTGGACACAACTCGCTACGGGCACAGCAGAGCTGCATCGGCAGAGCTCGTAATTTCCCTCGCTCTCCCCAACATGAAAGAGCAGCACCGGCAGCAGCGATGAATATAATTAGGTTTGACGTAAGCAGTGGTGCTGAAGTAGGTTTCATAAGTTGAAGATATAATCCTAAAAAAACAGCTTCTTTAAATGCTCTTCTTTGTAAAGTTAACGCTAATTTGAAAGCAGTAATAGGCGACGTACGTACATAAAAAAGTTTTTTTAAAAGTTGGATATTATACATATACATATGAAGGCATATTTGTATTTAAAGTATAGTGTACCGTGATGCAAAGACCAGCAAAATTTCATAAAAATAACTTTGTGTTAAAACGGACGCTACTAAGTAGTCAATTTATCGTTAGTGATTAACAAGCATCTTCAAATGGATACTGAAAAGTAACATGACTTTTAATGTTATAAAATTTGAACTGCTAAAATATAGAAAACAACAGACCATTTTTGAGTCTATAATATAGATTTTATAGCCGGCAGTAGACGGAACAATAGGTCCATTGCCAGATAGGAGCCGAGACTCGCGCTCCGCCGCATTATGAACTATTGCCGCTATGTAGAAGAAAGTTGATGTTCAAGGAAAAACCTCAGCGAAGAGAGTGCAGCATA
This sequence comes from Parhyale hawaiensis, assembly GCA_001587735.2. Taxonomy (NCBI): domain Eukaryota; kingdom Metazoa; phylum Arthropoda; class Malacostraca; order Amphipoda; family Hyalidae; genus Parhyale; species Parhyale hawaiensis. Next base: position 22,538,712 of record LQNS02277717.1, on the reverse strand, counting down.
TCAGGCTTCCGGGTCATTAAGTCAAATAGGATGCAATTAGAAATGGGAGTGGAGTTGAATGAAACTCAGTGGTAAGAGATTTTGCGTGGGAATACAAGATGGATCGATTTTTGAGAAGCATGTGGCCATAGCTGTTGTCGTACGAAAGAAGTGGAGCGGATGAATGCTACAAACGTTCTCATGCACGAGGTAGAAATGACACTCACTCCATGGAAATGAGTGATACTGCTGCAGATAGACAACTGTCATCTCTTTGGACGGCTTGTACAGTAAAAGGCGCAGGACAACTTGAAGCTATTCAAAAATCATTCACTACTAAAATTCAAGGCATGCAAACGTTCGACTCTCAAGAACGGCTAGCCCATCTTTCCCTGCACCCAATGCAGCAACGACTTCACAACTTCATTACCATATTTGTCTTAGAAAGTTCAGCAAGGGATCACTGCAAATGGGAATGAACGAATTGCTGCCAGTTACTCCGGATGGACTGGGCAGAATTTTAAGGAACGCATCTCAAATAGACAAGCAGAGGTAAACAGAATATTTTACTCTCTTACCGTGAAAGAGTAAGGCAGTATAAGAAAAGTCGTCGCCCCATTCAAAATGCCCTTGTTATGGAAGTTGTAGAATTAAAATGCCCTTGTTATGGGAGTTGTAGCATTAAAAATTTTGCTGGACTCTCCTTTAAAAGAATGGCGGGTGATCCAGCTGTAAGTGGCTATACCGTGCACTGTAGGGTGACGTTGCTGGTCCCCTGTTTATCGAAGCTGTGACCCAACAGGTGGAAACGAACGCAGTGGATCTACACACGTGGAGATGTGAATAACAGGTCCTGCAGAGCCCGGAGGCACAAACGCCTTGTAAAGTTGCGGTAACGTAAACTGCACAGTTCCTTGAAGAAGTACTGATATCGCTGCTAAGATTTTGTCACTTTTCTTATACTGATATTCACAACGTTATGATCAAAAAGCTTTGAATCATCAACCGATGCGTACCTAAGTAAGAGACGAACCTCAAATGTTTAATCGAGGAGTAGTAATGTAAAACTTCAACATTAGCATGATTGCGTTTGTGCCTGCTGCTGTACTTTACGCCAGTCGTTTGAGCATCCGGCCCCTGGTTCACGTCTGCAGACCATTAACGTTGCTCAAGGTATATGAATTGTCAGCAGTAGCAATTCACATTCTTGTGACTATTTTTCCAGTTAATGCTCTAATTAACAAGAAAGAATAAACGAAAATGAAGGGTTAGATGTAGGACAGTGGAGATCAAGTCTTGTCATATACAAAAACTGTCAGTGATTCAATGAAAGATGGACTTTCTTTTAAGGCATTTGGTCATGAAGAACTATTTTTACATCAATCTGGAACAAATTATGTCGGGACGCCAATCTACTGTATGCACATTTACCATGAATGGGCTTATATGAATGAAAGCCGGCTGATTGTTCTATAAGTTGCAAGAAATTGCAAGCAACTAACACAAAATTGCTTTCATTTTGTACTAAAATGCAATGTAAAATGCTGAACAGGCGAATATTGCATTAAAAATTGAAATTCGGTGGTAGCATCTTTTGTTTACGTGTGCATGATGGAGCTCAAGGTAACTCTGGAGCGCCAGCAAAAAAAAAAAAAAAACTCGGCTGCTCTTCTCACTCTGAAGGAGATTCTCAACGTAGCGTGAGCTCGGAGCTCACGCTGTAATAGCGTGAGGTTTTGTACCTCGTATGAATGCTTCTTAGCTGGTAGTAAACCGTTTAGTGAAGATGCAAACCTTCCTGTTTCAAGTACCACTTACAAACGCAAAAGGCAAAACTTCGTAATAAGTCAGTACTTGCGTCTTTCACAAACTAGTTTCTATATTTAGGTCTCTGACAAACTTGTTTCATTGTTTTGGCTTGTACAAACTTTCAGAAGTGTTAAAATGTAAGACAAGTTATTTTAATGCTTTTGTATATGCTTGTATTTGAGAAATGACATGGACCAGAGTAGTTAATGGTCCATATTACTACTTCTACTGGGGCATACGATGGTCGATACGCCGCTGAGCTGCGTTGCTTGCTTCGCCCTGCTCACGCTGTGGAGTGTGGGGAGTAGTGACCTCGAAACATCTGTCCTCAGTGCACATTCTGCTTTTTGCCGTTTTCATTCTCCTACTGATGTTACTTTATTCTGTTATTCTTCTTCTCTCTCTTCTTGCTGTTCCCGTGCGCGTGGTCCTGTGTCGGAGTGCCTCCGTGCGTGGCTTCGGCGAGTCTCTAAACTTGTGTCACCTTTTTTCTCTTCTTTCTCTAGCTGTTATGTAAACGGTTATACAAACGGAGGCTCAAGCTAGGCCTATTCAACTGAATTACAGTCTACTGTTTCGATAGTGTATAAGCTCCATGGTGTAGCTCAAAATTTATATACTTGACAACATACTTTGAAAATTTTGCTAATAGGTGTGTGTAAATTAGTTTCATTGTTTGCCCGAATAGTTAAAGCCTAACTAGCGATGGGCTTGAAATCATTTATAGTTGTAAGAGTGTAGGTAAAATTTTCACTCTGTATATTTATATACAATGATGTGTCCTATGATTTCAATAAAATTATCATTATATTATTATTATTAAAATTTTCTAAATATTCGGGTTTTGGAGGAGCTTGTGCCAATAGATAGATATCATGCAAGCATAATGCCTTGTGTTTGGCACAGTTTGATTGGAAATCACCAAGGATAAGTACATGAGAGGGTGCTATTTTACATTGCTCACCGTTCTTTGGTAAACTGAGTATCACGAAAACTCAAATGATTTAAAAAAAAATTGACAAAATACCAATTCACGTACATTTTTTAAATGGAGAAGATGCGAAAAATAATAAAAAAAACTTTCAGTATAAGCCGCCTGCGGTCCACCGGTTACTAGCTGCAGCCAGTTTCAGTTCTCCGAAGGCGGAAGAGCTGGCGCACAAAATTACTGAGCTCTCACCAGCCCGTGGTAAATAATAATAATGGTGGGGCGGTTTGAATATTGGCACCTTAAATATTTTCGTGGCTCCCGCCACCTGCTTCTATTCTCTGAACATGGATGCATGAGGTAGGAAAATTAGTGAGCGCGCAAGAGCCCTTAGGATCTTTATGGCAAACCTGTAGTGTCGATGAATATTAAATGTCTAGTTAAGGTAGAGACCGGCGAAGCTGGTCTACCTCTCATTAGCAGATAAGAGCCGTGAACAGCAAATTATGTCTGCCCAAAATATTCTCAAAGATATCTTAACGCAATATATTTAGCTGCTGCAGACCAGATTACAGAGCGTCGGACAGGCTATCTACGCAACAGCAGCGCATGTCCAGACTCTCGAATATTATGTGAAATTTATGCAAAAATGCGAGCGTAATTTCGAAATACGCTTAGCGCCGTGTAAAGTTACTCGGTGTGTATATTATTATGTTAGGAGAATGCTACGAGTTTTATAAAGTGAATGTTTTGGTATCCTATGCTTTTTTGTGGGAAAAATGCACATATTTTTCTCTACTTCTACGCATTATTTTATGAAATAACCGCATAATAAAGTAAACGTTAATAATTCTGGAATAAACAATTGGCCCCAAAAACGACAATAAGACACAGCTACTTTAGAGCTATCCAAATTTAATTAATGCTAACAGTTTCAAATCTGTAATTAGCGCAGCTTGAGTTCACGAAAGGATTGCTAAAAATAGAGGTCATCATGTTTGCATTATCACGACAGACGCAACCATTCATGACTGGTATTGTACAAGATGGAGGGAGGACTGACTTGCAACTCTTATATACAGTAGAAAGGTTTTGCTGAATGAGGCAGAAGCTCTGAAGCTACTGCTAGAGAAGCACTCTCAGAGCGCATACCGCCGCTAAGTAGAGCAATGTTAGCAAAAAATTCAAGTTGGTACTGCAACCAGGATTTTCTTTTGATCATCACCAAAAATTGATTCATGGTGCCTACTAGCGTTCCTTACAGTTCCTATAATTTTCTACACTAAGGGGTGTATTTTGGACTGCTTTCCCCCGGTCAGAATATAATAGTTGGACCCAAGGGCTATCCCGATTGCCTATCTCGCGGGGGATGTTGCAGCTGGCCACAGTTCCTGCTGACAAGGTTAGTTTGTAGAATTAGGTAGGCCTTCAACACTTTCCCGCTCTAAGCTTTCTTTCCTGCAAGTACTAGCACGCTGGCCACTTGAGGCCAGCATAGAACTCATCTGAGTTCGCATTAAGCTTGAGACCTTCCTGCGCATAAGCAATAAAAGAAAATCACTGAGAATTCGACGCAATGCGACTATCGATCGCTGAGCCAGTATTCTTTCTACAACTTCTGTGTCCATGAGGTTTCAAGTTAAGGTCTGAAGAACACCTATACACAGACACCCAAATGACCAACAGATATCACCAAATGTTGGTCATTTGTGCCTTTTAATACTTTTCTTATAATTTCTACAAATATCATGATTGTTTATTACTTCTAGGTTATATTACTGATAACCATTAAAACATATGTGGAGACAAACGGACAAATAGATCAACACAAAAGCTTGGTCATTTGCACTTCATGACACTCCTAAAATGTTGTGCAAAATAGCTGTTTGAGTTACGTTACCAATAAAAAGTAGGTAGACAAAGACTCAAATGGTAGAACGGATCGTCACCAACAGTTAATGATCCGTTTCTTCTAGGCGTACCTAACAATCCCTGCAAATTATCAAGAGATCCGTCCATACGTATTTGAGGTCTCTTGGTAACAGACAGACAAGTAAACAGACAGACAATTTTTGATTGAAAAAGAACTTCCTTGGCTACTTCGGTAATAAATCAAACTTTCGCCAATTGTCAGTGTGAAGTCTACTTGCTGTGAAGTTAACCAGTACCATTGCATTTTATTGAGTATAGATAGTATAATAGAGGGAGATTTTTGAGCTAAGCAACACTGGAAATTATAGAGCTCCTATTCCTTTTCGTGCAAAGTGAAGTAACTTTTAGGAATTTCGAAAATTTTGTCGCACTGAATTTTCGTTCATATTAGTATACCTATTTAAGGCAGGATATTGCCTTACTCATTGGTATTTATAGGAATATTCGGTAAAATTTACTGGGATATTCAGATTTCATTTTTATATTTGATGTCAATTTCAACACAATAGATAACTATCAAATACATGAGGATATCGATTAGGGATTATACAAATAGTACTTACACTAGCTATATGTGCATTCTCTATTTTTGCTTTACAGCGCATTTTTCAATATGTTAGAGGGGATTTACTTTCTAAGATTCCAATCACTAGTTCATCACTACAAGCCCGTTTGTATTTCTTGTAATGACATATGGTTATTTAATACAATCACGTTGATGTCTCCAGTCTGATATTTTATACGTTTTTGCCACTATTTAATTATTGACACAAGCAACAGTTCCTATAGTTTTTTGGAATATTCGTCTGCAACTTTTTGAGTTGTGTTCTGATAAACATTAAACAAATCTAAACGGGCTGACAGATAGTCACAAAAATGTGGTCAGTTGCTGTTTGTTAAATTCCCAACAATTCCAGGAAATTTCATGACGATTCGTTCATAACTGTTGACTTATCTGACAAGAAAAAATAGGCAGAGAAATAAACAAACAAACAAACAAACGGTCGAACGGATTTCACAATAGTTATCCCTCCTAACACACCTAACATTAACTGTACATTTTATAACCACCTGCCCATAACTTCTGGAGTTGTCTTGGTGGCTGACAGACGGACATACAAAGAGACAGACAAACTCCGACAACATCATAACCTCTTTGGCGGAGGGTATTACAATTCTAATACTTCACGTGCGCCGCCAGCTGCGTGGCTTACAGGTAATTAAGCGCTTTTGGTACATTATCATGTAAGCAGGAAAGTTGTTTGCGATTTTTTTAGTAAATTGCGTATGATAAAAACGCAAGAACTGTAAGTTATGTGCTGGTAAAATTTTAATCCATACCATCCCTTACCCTGAACGTAATTATCAGTGCTATTTTTACAAGACGTAAAGGAATACTCTATACATTAAAGAGTTATCGCATTGTTCACTGCCGTAACTAAATAAGCTCTCTCCACGAGCTTTAGATACTGCGATCTAATATCACACAACCTTGGATGTCGCTGCAATAAGGCATGGAATTTTACTACGGATCTTTTATACTGTCATCCTTGTGTCATCCTGCAGCGGAGGCAGGCTTGCAATCTCCCATAAAGGGGCCCATTGTTGTCAGTTGATCTTATGAAGGGACCACAGGCATAGCCGAGGCTTGAAATTGTTCGGAAGATTGTTTTTAAATTTCCATTGTCTGTGGCGAAAGCACCAGGCAAATGAGACAAGGCTGGTACTAAATGCCTCGTTACGGCCCCAGACAGCCCGCTAAATGCTCATCTTTCTTGCTCGAGCGTTAAGAATTAAGACGTGGCTGCGAGAATAAACCCTTTGGGCTTGTAAAAATCAGTCATGTAGATAGAAATAACGTAAAAATGCGGTTGTTGTGGCGAACTGAACAGTAGTAATCAGCCCGCAGCATGAAGTTCGGCTATAAAATGAAGTTCTGCGAGGAAAATTATTCATTTACTGGAATTAAAGCTTGTCCAAAATTATGGCGTTTTAGAGGAAGGTAGGCATTAAACTTTGACATTTATATTCAAACGCTTCACCATGAAAATTATTCTAGGAGTGATATTTTTATCTTGAGAAAAAAAGTCAAACTCTACTATAGTTTTAATAGAGTATATTTATAAAATATACGTTTTCTTTTGCTCCGTACACATTTGTCAAGCATATACTGTTGCCTTGCAATGCTGGAATTAATGTGTGGGGAAGAAACATAAAATCAGCTTTCTTCGGTAACGCAGTACCGTTCGCACCATATTCTGGAAAGAGTTAGGTCGAAATCGACTCTCCTTTTCCCTTCAAACAATAAGAAAGAGAGAGAGAGAAAAAAAACAGGCCTTATTAGAGTTTATTCCATGATGTATCGTGGAAAGAGATCGGTATATACAGGGAATCTAGTAAAGAAGTCAAAGTCTATTTGTCGTGAACAATGCCGTATGCATTACAAGCCATTCAGTTAGTGGAAGCAGATTCAATAGCATTGACTAAAAATAGAATGGGAACAGAATCTGCATGGATAAACCAACATAATTATTTGGTGTGCTGTAAGACTCTGGGGGTTGCCCAGCGGATGCGAACAACATCAAAATGTAGCAGAGAGAATCTGTGAAAGGCTTGAGAAGAGTTGCTCCAAAATAAAAAAATATGTCTTATCAGAAAGATATTAGTTTGAATATTTTCAAGCAACATGGTTGGCTGTTACTGCAAGGGTTGTATTGCCTCCTATCACATAAAGAGCGTGATAATTTATAAATAAAATTTAATGTTTTTGATACTTGCGAGCTACTCATTTTAAGCATAAAATGTCATCCAAATTTGTGATAATTAGACCTTAATTCGAATTATATATCAGTTTAATAACATATGCGAGATAATAGAAAATACGAAAATACGAGTACAATAAAAGTAATAACATGGAAGATATATATGTTACAATGAATGCGTCGTGAAATTCCTGAAAATTTCAGCCATTTCGTATCAAGCCTGCTTCACTCGGGGAGCTGTGGGAGCTGTGGGAGCTGTGGGGGAGCTGTGGGAGCTGTGGGGGAGCTGTGGGAGCTGTGGGGGAGCTGTGGGAGCTGTGGGGGAGCTGTGGGAGCTGTGGGGGAGCTGTGGGAGCTGTGGGGAGCTGTGGGAGCTGTGGGGGAGCTGTGGGAGCACGCGTGAATAGAGAATAAGATAGGCATCATGTTTCTAGGTGTGATTATTCATATTTTGAGAGTATAGTTTATAAGTAGCAAAAGAATGCAAAATTAACATACGGCCAGATGATATTAAGGCAGAGCATAGCTCAATAGGCAATTTATGCAATAAAATACAATTTTACTTATGTTACTAGTATATGACTATATATACGAACCATGCGAAAGAAATTTTCTTCACATTTCCAATTTCAAGGTAATGAGATACATAACTTTACATTGCATGTCGTCCAAAGTATTTTACATCGGGAATGCAAACTTTCACATTCTAGCATACAGGTAATTAATTCTACTAGGTGTAGCTTATCCATATCCAAAGCAGGGACGCTCTGACTAAAATGAACATGAATATTCAAACAAATCCGGCGTGGAATGTAATTGAGAGAAGAAACGCACCTTTTTGCGAAGAAGAATTAGTCACGCTTTGGCCTCCCCATAGAGTTAGGATGCATTATGGGAAATACAGATGAAAATTACAGGCTTAGAATATGCTGTATGCTGAAGCTTCGAAAGCTCATTTGCATGCCAGCCCTGTCGTCTTCGTCTGATGACGAGGCGTTCAAACCGCTCAGTTTTCTTGATTGAGGATGTGATGCAAGCTATATTGCTGTACAAGTTCAGGAATTATACCTTATAAATACTTCAAGTACTTCAAGATGTGATGCAACACTGCATTGTATTAAGAATACGAGTACTCTGCATTGTAAATTGATACCAGTAGCTCAAGATGCGATGCAACACAGTATATATTGCTGTAGGACTAAGAGTATTATGCCTTGTGAATTGATGCCTGTATGTTAGGATGTACAGTACAAGATATTGCTATCCGAGTATACTAGTAATATAACCTGCAAATTGAAGTTAAGCCTCAAGCTGTGACGGGATACAATATTACTGTAAGAGTATATGTAAGTATTGTGAAGTGAAACGAATACATCAGGTTGAAATGCAAAGCTACTTAGCTATTCGAGTGCCATGCAGTAGTACGGGTTAAGTACTCTGCTGCCAGTCAGGAAGAGGGTAATGCTGATCGACGGTCACTTAGGAATCAGTGTTTTTAAAGGTTAGTTACGAATGGCAATGCAAACATTTTAAATAGTACACATTCAGTGTCTATTTTCTTTCGGTGAGAAAATTCTGACACAACATTTAGTATTTACTCCAAATGTGTTCACAATGTTCAAACATTTAATATGTCAAGGCCCATATACAGAAAAGTTATACCTAGTGATGATTGAGAATTATTTTCTATAATTTTCAACAAGAATATAAATGTTTAACTAGAACCGAGCTTCAGACGGTAAATCATTCAACCATAGCTTATTAAACACTTAATTCGTAACTTCAGGAAAGTTGATTATCAGCGTTCTTCTTGCTTGTTTTAGATGTATTGCCAGTAAAGGCGTATACCCGACGTTTCTTCTCCAAGTACAAGTATGTCTATTGAAACTGTCGTATGAGGCTGACTTTCAACATTGATCTCTTCACCCATCGAACCAGGCTGAGATACTAATTTTCTGCACTGATCTCTCCGCCCATCGGTAGTTTCAACTTGTTCTTCTTTAGAATAAAAATTTTAGTTCTTTCTGATGAGCGGACCCTCCTGAAGTTCCAGCGTGACCTTGTATAATATTCGCTGATCCCTGTGACTCGTTGTAAACTTTGCAATACTAAATAGTGTTGGGGCATGTTTGTTTGGCACCAAAATTACATCTTCGAGGCATGACTTGTTCGAAATGTCACGCAGGTGCGCTGGCTTCGACCCGCTCAATTGAGTTTTAACTGAGTAAAGTGATCATGAGTCGGTCACCCATTAGACCTCCAGAAACGCAGTCCTGCTCCGTAAAGTGGAGTCTTTAGCTGGCTCAACGTAATCGGGCTGCTTCTAACACTTGCTACACGATTCAAAGAGACAAAGCCAGAGCTTCTGTCTAAAGTTTCGGACAAGTCAAGCCTCTAGGGCTTAATTTCGCTGCCCAATCGAACTTGCCCTTAGTCCAGCGGGAAAGGCAAGATGAAGATACTGGAATTCAAGTGTTGCGGAAGGGACACTTGTTACTTTTTTTTCCCGTCCTAAATGTAACCTATCTTTCTTATCACATCATTGATATGAATGAATGTAACGTACCAGAATGTGGAATAACGCACTTATTTTATAGTCAGTGATCCTTATTGTCATATGTACATAACTAACGAGTATAGCCAAGACTTATGGTAATACACTGGGACGTAGGGCACATACTAACATTCTTGCGTGTTGTAGAGCAGGCATATTAATATGCAGCGAATACCTTTATTGTCATTCACACAATAGCTGGTCTATTCTTTTAGAGCTATTGCTAGTCTAATTTCGGTGTTTCGTACGGCTGCCTTACCCTTAGTGTTATTTACATGTAAATTGTTAAAAACACACCGACCTCATGCCTACTTAAAGTACCACACAAACCAGCTGTAAGCGCTTACTTGCATACCTTACCTTGATGACTCTTCGGACGAGGTCCAGGTGGTGTTACTCACACCACCCATCTTGTACAGAAGTGATACTGCATTTCGACAGGATGCATCGCCGAGGTAACTCGCTGCTAGCTCTCTCGCAGGTCACGGAGAGTAATGTTACCTCGGCACAAGATGGGTCGCGTGGATAACACCACCTGGTACTTCACAGGTATTCGCAGGTTATCTCAGTCCGTTCTAGCTGACATCATCCACTGAGTTGTTGAGCGAGCCTGGCGGCACCTGGCATGGATGCCATCAGACAATTAAGGCCGGGGCCCCACAGAAAGCAACAAGCGACGCGATGCCATTTTTACGGGAGTCGTGCTGCAGCAATGCACGGGTGTCGCGAGGCATCGCAGTTGCGGCGGTGGAGACATTTTGTGGTGCAACAAATTTGTCGCGTTGCACGTCGCTTGTCGTGGGGAAGTGGCCTAAAGGCCGGCAGTTGCAGCAGTTAACGAGCTTACCCTGATCTCCATGAAGCAAGCACCTCCCGTAAGTGTTGCTGGACGTGCAGCAGCAGCAGCATGCTCCTGCTGATCTCTGTGATGCAGAAATCTTCCGTGGGTGCCATCCGACAGGTACCTGTAAGGTGCAGGGTGCAGGAGTGAGACTACCCGATCTCTGCCATGCAAGCACCTCGACAAGAGCTAGCGGTGTGGGTGGTCTGTCGGCCGAGGATGAGGCATAGCCAAATCTACGCTTAACTGCCCATCGGCTCTACCGTGACGCCGTATCTTGCCTCTTGTAGGAGAAATTATTATTCATAAGACCACCCAACACATGCTACTGCAACAACAATTTACTCCAGTGGTGTTGTGTCGGGAAGGTCCAGAGAATTGGACTTTACGGTGTGGTGGTTGTGCCGTATGCCGCCGCGCCATAGCTTAAAACTTTTTTTTTTTGTTAGCCAGCAGCACTGTACCTACATCTGTCTCTAGCTGGTGAGTCAAGGGTGCAAAGTACGATGAAAATATCTCCATCTTAGGGAAAAACGTTTTTGAATATAAAGGCTAGGTCGGACGCGACTGAACTGTCACTCACGACAATTTAAGTGAGATGGATGCGTACGTTCCTTGAGTTTATAGCTTACAATTAGAAGTCAGCAAAAATTCAGCAAAAGTTCTTGACTGAGTCCAGTTTAAAATCCGTTTTATACGTGCAAAGGTGCTACTTGGTAATATTAAACTATCATAACGTTTACAGCCAACTGAAAAACACTAAAGTAAAACAGAATAAGGGTATCAACGAATACGTGAAATTTAGCATATATTTAGATTTTTATTTTCTTTAGCGATGTTTAAAAAAATTTTGGGGTAAAAATCTTACTGTTGTTCCAAATGCGTTTCAAAATAAATTTCAGTAATTTTTTTAGATTCGAACAGTGTGTTCGAATATATACGAAGTCACAGCCCGTTGCTTCAACGACTTGCAAAAATAGACAAGCTACACTTGTAGGCAAGTTGTAGCACAGCGCAACTTTTCGCCGCAAGTGTTAGAGAGGCACTGAACCGAGATACACACAGGCGGTATCGCCCGCCAACCTCACACACATACACGGTAGAGGCCGACTCTGTTCGTTTACTAGGTGGCCCAGCTTCCGCTAGGCTGCAGTTGGTTGCATGTGTCACGTGCAACATTTTCAAAGCATTAATGTAAATACCGAAAGTGGAATTGAAATTGCGTCGCTTAGCCCTTTGCAGAGGACGGCGTCTTTAAAAACCACTAACAATTTTGTCTTCTTAAAACCTATGCGTTGTTTCTTTTTCGAAAAGTATAACGTTTTCATGAGCTAGTTTAAAACTTTCATCTCTATATTTTTTTACTCTTTCAAGTTGAAATATGCTGCACTAAATTATCAAGGGCAATAAAAAGCATGCTCGATATGTGCATATAAGAATTGATTTTGTTGGAACAAAGCTTATTAGCGACAGAGTTAAACACTACATTCGATATTTTTATCACAGTAAAAATTCATTACAAAAACCCCTTCATATGCTATTTAACCCAAAGTTGAGTTTAAGTTACTTAATTGTCACCTCCAAAGTGTCGCACGCGGAGTATGACGTCCTGACGGTGAGGTCTCTATTATTAAGAACATAAAGCACTCACTCTGAGCTGACGGACGCAGTATTCTTACGACGTAATAGCAAAGGTTGCCATGAAGTAACAATTAGCTACATACTAAGTTGAACCTCAAGCGACTGTTTTATCACTAGCCGGCTCGCCACTACAAAAAGCTGAGAAACGGTTTCAAAGAAACGAAGCAGTCAGACTGTTTGGACTTCCAAGAATTTTTTCTCACTCTTTGTGCAGCAATGCGAATGCCTCAGGGAATTATTGAACGCTTGATGACGTTTAATAGAAAGGTTTACAAGGTCATGTTCTGTGTTACAGTATGTTGGATAATACCGTGAATTAGTAGTTTACTTAGATTAGATAGCTGGCAGTAAAGGGCCTACTAGACCCATTCCCAGAGGGGATCCGAGACTCACGCCCCGGCCCAATAGGAGCTATTTCCATTATATTGTCATTACGTCAAAATATAACAGATGTTTAAGGGAAAACCTCATATAATGGAGTGAATCTGCGTGCAAGTATGTCCTATAGTTACAGCAGGTCCGCATGGGGTCCTGAGCCGTTAAGTGAGATGGCATATAGTAGAACAAAAAAGTCTCTGAAGATAGTAGGCGTTGCTGTACTGTTTAAACTTTCCTCATATCTCGGTCGATCATATAAAATATTACTTAGCATCTAAAAAACATAAATAATTATAAATCTTATAATCTAGCGCATTAAACAAAACTACAAAAAAATGTCTTTCTTGCTGTTCGGAATTTGTGACAAGTTATTATATATTCACTATTAAGTTTTGTCATTGAATTTAGATTTGTATTACTTAGATTAATATTAGGCAGGGTTTTTAGCCATTCGTTATTTACATTTCTCAGGACAAACATGCTATAAAACGTCACGAAATCCCAGTTATCTTTCTGCTGGAATAATACTGATGAAATACGGGAATACACGTTATTACTTAGGACCAGATGGAGATGCAGTCGAGAGATTCCGCGCAATAAAATGATTGTTGACAAGTGTTAACAGTTCCACTAAAGTCTTATTTCTACTGACAGCATAATTATTATTGCCCTAAATAAGCGATAATTTGAAATATTTCCTACAGACAGCGAGCATGTCGAACATCTAATGAAGGTATTTCAGCCTGTACATAATAGCGAATATGAAGTCTAATGAAGGTATTTCAGCCTGTACATAATAGCGAATATGAAGTCTAATGAAGGTATTTCAGCCTGTACATAATAGCGAATATGAAGTCTAATGAAGGTAATTCAGCCTGTACATAATAGCGAATATGAAGTCTAATGAATGTATTTCAGCCTGTACATAATAGCGAATATGAGTTTATGGATCCGCTCGATCGTCTAGCTGGCTAGCAGAATCACTAATTTGAAATAAATATGCATAGAGAAGTAAGCAATACGTATTTAGATTGAAACTTATTTCAGAGACTTATACCTTAATAAAAAAAAAAAAAAACTTGCTGGTATCAAGAAAGTCGTGATATTTGAGGAAAATTCCAGCTAAGCTACAACTGACGTAGAAGTTTGCGGCACCCTGCTTGGTTTCTTTTAACGATGGTCACGTAAATCAAGCTAGTGGGAGGCAGCTTTTTCCCCTTCTCAGTTCTTCTTTTCAGAGCGGTAGCTCATTTTCTTCGTTTTTTAGGTGGCGGTAACTTATGTAAAATTGTCAGGAATATTGTGGGAAAGGACGTAAAGGTTTGTATTGCGAGCACTTAGACACGCGGTGTATGCTTCGCTTGAAGTGAAGTGCCTTCAGCAGATGTGCGGTGCGGCTCCTATACAATGCTGGGAAGAGATTCCGGATATTTTAAGGATGTCAGCGCTTGGAGCAGCATCATAGAACACTATCAATATTTCATTAATCCATTAATGAAGCACGTTTTGAACGATACTAGCGGAACTAGGTTTAGTTATAGGAAAATTACTAGCACATATGTTTAGACACCAAGCAACGATATCTTGGGCACTTGAAAATGTTTAAAGCTTTTAGACATCTCGTTTATGCCTCGGTATCATATGTGCAGCAACAAGTTTGCTGACATTAGAAAGAAGATTACAGAATTTTTGAAAAGATATTAGTTGCGGATGCTTTAGAATTTCGCCGAGTGCCTCCTGCATAAAGGACGTATCATTTTGAGTCTCATCCAAAGTTAGCAGCAGAAGTAAAGCACCCTTTTCAATCTCGCTCGGTCATTCTCGCAGCATATGTTCTGTATTATTTTGATATCCATGCAAAGCTTGCACCATCAGTTACACATCTTTCTGAATCTCATCTAAAATTAGCAACATGAGTGTCGCATCTTTTTGAGTCTCGTGCAACGCTCACACCATAATTATTATTATTAAATTATACTAGACTGGCGACGTGAGAGCGGAGAAACTCCATGAGGTTGACAAGCCCAGCCCAGCCAACCAGCCCAGCGAATGAAGAAGAAAAAAAAGAAAGAGAAGATCCGAGATCGCATAATAGCTCTGTGTAATGTGTATCGATCGTTTACAGCTGCCAATACCCACACAAGCAAAGACAGAGCCATCAAAAACCATTCCAAACATCCACACACGAATGAAATACGAACGAGATTACTGGCCCGTATGGCACCTCACCGGTTCCAAGGCAAACTCATGAAGAGCACCAGTACGCCGAGTATACCTCAACCAAAAAAATCAGACAGGGGATGACTAAATCCCACATCCTTTTGAATCTCATCTAAAGCACGCAGCATATGCTGGGCATCCTTCCGAATGCGGGCCAACATTCTCAGCATAAGATACGCATCCTTTCAGGAGTAAATTAGCTAGAGTGGGAAAAAAATAATAACAGATAATTGCTTGAGGCAAGCGGTGCGTGATTGAGATGTCGAGGAGCTTCCGTTACAATGCGGGGCAATAAATTTATTTGCACCTCCAGTGCAATTGCGACTGTTCAAAATGCAGTACGCAAGAGCGATGAACATAATAGCTTGAGATCGCGTATTGCATTTCATGCACGTCTCATTATAGCATTTTTCTTTTTACTTTGGTGGCTCACGTACATCCGTGTTGAAATTGCCTAAGGCTTGTACTGTATGGATTGAGAAGGAAACACAATTAATATCATCATCCTGTAAGAAGGAAACATTTCAATATTCACAGCTGATGAATGGGAAGCATAGGAAATTAATATTTTTCATAGCAGTTGATGCGGTTAGTTTACAGTGCTGCTTTAAAGCATCACTTTAAAAGTTAATAACGTTCTATTGTGTAGTAGGCCTGTTTCAACAGTTATTTTATAAACATTTGCAGGGAGTACTGACTTCAGAAGTACACAAGTTTTTCAAAAGCTATCCGTAGCTATTTGGGATACCAGCCAAGCTTTGGAGAGAGGAACGAAGTGACACCGTCGACATTTAAAACTTCAAATAATGAAAGGGGCAAACTTATAAAACTGGTACTAGATTTCTCACCAGCAAACTTTTTACAAAATTTGCAATAGCTATGCAAGAAGCCAGTAAAACCATGAAAAAACCACCGTTGTTGTTGTTGTCGTTATTGAAATCAAAAGATTCATAATGGTACCTTTACACAGACTTATAAAACAATAAGATTCAATGCTGCTGCATATTCAGCAGCTGCAGTGAGTCTGTCGAAAAAGATACAACACGTTTTTGTTGATGTCAGAAAACGTATACCCAGTATTTAACAACTTATGAAACCAATAGTAATTTCAAAAACAGTATTGTTTTCTTTCAAACAATGTGGAGCAGCAACAGAAGACGCCTTAGATTCTTCGCAGATAGACTCCCCAGGTCGTTGTTGATGCTTGTAAATTGATCTAACTATAGGCATATGCATACACCCAGTAACAACAAGTGGGTCAACCCTATGTACAGCAACTTCAGCGGGTTTGCTTGCAGGAAGCGTTTGGGAGAGACAACCCTTGAATACACGAACAAGCTTCACATAGTTGTTTTTTTCAGTCATGACAATGCCGCCCTCTAACTGTACAGCTCTAATTTAGAGTAGTCACACGTTTAGCAGCTCGATAGAGTGCTTCAGACGCCGCGCTTCACGGTTTTTACGACTCGACGACAAGAAGTAATACGCGGTGGCGCTCTTTCCGTTCCTTCCGTGATCGTAAAAACGAGTCTGCGGTCGAACGGCGTTCGTAGCCGCCGCCGTACCGGTGATCAGGGCCGACTTTTGGTAGCGTTCATAGCGCGTAAGTTGATCAAAAGATGCGCTACGACCGGTGGTCGTGGACGTAGTTAGCCACAGGCGATATACATGCCATTCCTATTGCATCTCCAATGAGACAAAGGACGCATACTTCGGGTCTTTTCAACCGTCACTGTGTCATTCACATGTATCCCTCTTGTGGCCGGGACGTTGTTCGGATATATTCGTCATCGGTGCGAATATACCCGATGGCATATTCAATGTCGGCCAAGGCCCCCCAGACGCATATCTCGGAGGCCTCCTGTCGGCGCGCCGGACAGGACTCACGTCTAACCAGCATTGAAAAATGACGTCTGCAACATACCGGCAGCGAAAAAATGACGTCGCATTGACGAATGCTACTGAACAGCCTATCGGCCTCTTCTATAATATCGGCAAAAAGTTGTCACTTGCAGACTTCCACTGCATAAATTCACAAGGAAATCGGATAATAACTGAATAATAAAGATGAATTTTAAAATGAATATGGCAGTAGAATAATCGGACTTACACAGTAAGAGCTAGTTATATGATCAGATTCAATCGTCTTGCATTAAGCTAATAATATCTGAATCATAATAATATCATTCAGAGATAATGCAACGCTTGTCTGTGCTAAGATCACCCATAAATATTTTCATACTTTAGGTACATAGAATCAAGTATCGATGGCTAATCTTGTTTAGAAAAGAACCCAGCTGTTGACACCATTACTCTAAGTACACGCTTGTAGCACCGTACGTGAAGTATGACTTTTTTGCGGATAGTTTGAAACCTTTGGTGTTCTTTGAGGTTGTTTTTTTTTTATTTTTTTGGGACACTGCATTTTTTGAGCCTTTTTCGATGATTTATAGGACCTGCAGGGTCAAAAAACAAACAAAAAAATAATAAAATGACTGAAAATGCTCACAGCCCCACGCCAATCCAGTACTTCACTACATCAAGTACAGGAGTCAAAGACCTTCCTGCCAGTCATCGAAATTTGGGTAAGCATGACCAAACTTGACTTTTAAGATAAAAATTAATTTCTCAGAAGGTAGAGGCCAGGGGATAACGAGTGGAACTCTCTGACTCCAACAACATGTTTCCCAAGCATTAGAGGCAAATTTTTGGCAGCTATAATGATCTGATTTATCTTCTTTCTTAAAGTGAAGCCAAATGTATACTTCCTATTAAATTCATCCTGCTTTTCAATAACGTTTTCTGACACGTCACAGTATTTTTCTTCTTTAATTTACTAAATTTACCAGCCCCATCCCCCACCCACCTCCACTCATGGCTTGCCAGCTGCTTGCGCTGCACCCAATCACTGCAAAATAGTGATCACTAACTTACTGGAAGCAGGAGTAATAACTATTTTTGTACTTAGTTATGTTGCCCCAAGCATAAAATACAGTAATTCTATTTCTAGATAAGATTATGTGTCCTACCAATGACAACTTGAGCGACTAACAGCAAATATTCTGACTTGTCGAAGTTAACGTCATGTGTTCACGGCTAAAATTTATGTTGGCCAGGTGAGTTTTTCCCATTACTCTCTGCTTCATGTATGAAACGCTTTGCTGGTGCACATGGCCACGGGCGTACTTCGGGCATTTTCGACAAATGCTCAGTAATGCACGTAGGGCTCGTGAACCGTTCAACTCCATTGCAGATGATTGGGACGGAATTGGCTCCTGTCGCCCAACAACGTGACTTGGGAATCCCTATTACAAACAAACAACAACACAGTCAGCAAATTGAAAGGAGAGTGAAAATAGCGAACAAAGTACTGGGATTCAGGAATTTTGAATACAAGCCCAAGGACATCATCATTCCCTTGTACAAGGAGTTTGTGCGGCCACACTTAGAATTTGCTGTTCAATTCTCGTCGTCACATCTCTGTAAAGATATCGATAACATGGAAAGAATCCAACGCAGAGCAACGAAATTGATACCTCAGCTGAGAAACAAGTCGTATGAATGTCGCCTAAAAGAACTGGGTTTGATCTCTCTCGAGCAAAGACGACTCAGGGGGCAACTAATAGAAACATTTAAGTACTTGAATGGCTTCAACGACGTACCTACAACGGGACTCTTTGAAAGAGACCTTAATGATCGCTTTCGAAACAACGGTCAAAAACTCAAACATAAAACTCCACGAACAACCTTTAGTCAGCAGTTCTTTCCGTATTTCATAGTCAGTATTTGGAATAGACTCCCTTCCGATGTTGTTAGTGCGGAATCAGTGAACGCAATCAAAAATCGTCTTGACATACATTGGGAGAGACATCCCCCGCAGCTAAGAATTCTTCCTCCAGGAGTAGCAGACTCTTAACGGCCAAAGCTCCCGAGGCCACCTTTTTCCGTCTTCTTCCCTCTTCCGCTCCAACTACACAGTCTGATATCTTTAACTCCGCATATCAGCGGCTATTGATCGTGCTTGCGTGTATTCATGATCGTCTCTTTGACTAAGATTCTTCTCCTTATTCTCTTTTTTTCTTCTCTTTTCCCCAATCCTTTATATCCTACTAACATAATAGTAATAGCTCATAGAGGGCCGGGGCGTAAGTTCCGGTGTCTCTTTGAGAATGGGCCTTTTGGTTCGTCTACTGCCGCCTATCTAATCTAATTTATATTCACCGTCGAACGAACGGCCATATGCTTCTCTGTGGTGGCCACGGATGTGCTACGGTATCAACTGTCGCAGGCAAGAATCCAAAATTTCACTATAGCAAGCAAGTGATAAGAGAATAAAATTTTCAATACGTAAAGTAAGTTTGAAGAAAAAAAAATGTGTATTTCTTGCACTACCCACGTCTGTAAACAAAGAAAATGTATCACGTACAGATCCGTTAACAAGCAAGGTATCAGTAGCGTATACTTGACCCTACAAACACGTAAGAACACATTTGATACTAATAAGTATTAGAATATATTCCCTTATGAAGGATAACGTAATTGCTGCTTTTACATTGCACTAGTAAAAATAATATGTAACTGTATAGCTACGCACAGACGAATCTCTCTCTATAGTTGATGCAACCAAATGCTTCAACCAAAAATATTTGACTATGAGGACTGTTGCCGCAGTTCTCAACCCCTACATTGTAGAAGAAGAATTCGCTTCAGACGGACCAGCTGCCGGCCACTGAGCCGTCATAAAATTAGCGTAACCGTCGCGCACGCATGTTTCTGTTTCTTTTGGTCTTTCTTCTAGTGTCTCATCCTCAAAGTATATTTCGTCTTTCTTCTTCTTTCCCGTCATTTACAAGTGATAAACATATTTATAGAATAACCCATGATGTGCAGTGATATGCTTTGGTGTGACGTATTTTGCGCTGTGTACCAAGTTAGTGGAAGTTAATGAATGGCCTATTAAAAAGATAGATTTGTGCAGTCTCCCCTAAGAGCCCAGGATGGGCAAGAAGCCCTAGGTTAGGTTAATCAGGTTCGCCCATCCTGAATTACGGGAACACTGACCGAGGAGGAATGTGTAGGCTAATCTAAACAGTAGCTAGACTTTTGGGACTTCTCTCTTTGGACCCACTTTGCTTCCTTCCTGATCACCTCCGCCAAAGAGGTTATGTTTTCGTCGGGTTTGTCTGTCTGCCTGTTTGTTATTCTGTCGTTCTGTCTGTCTTTCACCAAGATAACACAAAAAGTTATGGACGGATTTTGATGAAACTTACAGGGATTGTTAGGCATGTAGGAGGAACATATGATTAACTTTTGGTAAAGATCCGCCCATCCATTTGTTTGTTTGTCTGCCTCATTTTTCTCAATGCCATAACTCGAATAGTTATGGACGGATTTGTATGAAATTTACATGAGTTGTTAAGTATATCAGAAAGAGTAATTTACCAATTTTTTGTGATGATCTGTTTGTTCGGTCATATGTTTGTCGTGTATTTGATTTTTGTGCTTGTTAGAGCAATAACTCAAAAAGTATTGAATGGATCTTTATGAAACTTACAGTAGTTGTTAGTAATGTTAAAAGATATAAATGATTAAATATTGGTGCAGATCGGTTGGTTCGTTTGTATGTTTGACTCATGCTTGTCATAATACTTGTTAGCAACATAACTCAAAAAGTTATGCACGGATCTTAAAAAAAAAAAATTGCAGAAACTGTTAATACTATCAAAACGCACGAATGATTAGATATTGGAGTTGATAAAAAAAAGCGTGGTTTCAGAGCCACTTTGAATTTTTCGTTATCATGCTTTACTTGGCGGAGGTATGCGCTCTCAGAGTGCTCTAGTTTCGTACGTTGCTGGCTATATTCTCATCTGTTCTTCCTCCTCTTTCCCGACTGGCTGTTACCTTGAATGTTGATCCACCTTGGTACGAGAGTCCCGCGTTTTTATCGACATGCTACGTGTTCCTTCCTTTTCCTTCCCTTAGTTCGCAAGTAGAGATGCTTAAGACAATAAAATAGTTGCGTAGTCTCTGTGTTTGTACCTGAGTCTCTAGCTCTTTCTTCTTTTTTCTTCAATTTATTATCAGATGATTCTAGACAGATTTCATATACGGTATTTGCATTCAAGTTCAACTTATTGTACCAATTTTATTTTCGACAGAGCACTCAATGTTTGCAACCCTATTTTCTTGAACATATATACGGTACTATATCACTGTGTCAACGATACCCTCATCCCAAAGCTCAGAGAGCAAGACCTTGGTAAAGTAAATAATACAGGCCGTTGATGCCAGCTCCAGCCTAGGCCCTACATGCGGCGAACATAGATAGCTATTGTAGATCTCTCAACCCTGAAAATAAAATTATTCATATGTTATGTGGTGCCTTAAGTAGAGAGTTCTCCACGCGTACAGTGTTTAGTATGAAGAATTTCTTGCACCAATCCTAAAGACCAAATGTGTCAGGCTGAAGTATTTACTGTAAAATTATAGGAACACTTCTGGGCGTACTGTGAAAGTTTAGGAAATGTAACTTATTATATAGATAGATACATTACCGACTGTCGTGCAGAATATGTAGACCTCACATATAAAAATGCTACTGAATGCTGCAAAGAAAGATATAGCTTACCCGTAGCTACAAAAAGAGCACATAACCTTACGAACAGCATAACTCAGCATCTACGGCCAGCAACACTTTCAAATAAGGCGATTGGCTCTTGCTCCACATTACAACAGTTAGAGAAAGAAATAAGTAGCAAAGCAGAGGAAATGTTACACTGAAGAATGGCACGGAGTCTTGAGTAATGAGGAGAGATAAGGACGGGTGAAGAACATCGCACTGTCCGATAACAGCGATAGCGACAAACCGCGTCCACCGATGGCGAGAAATGCTCGACAAGCGGCAGGAAATTAATCTAGAACGCGGCAACCGCAGAAATGAAACTCTGCGATAAATCTCAACTGATAAGAAAACTGTCGTACTTTTCCACATTAGCAAGCAAAACAAAGTCCCTACCGCCTTCGGTTTCCTAGCTACCAACCCTTAGGGATATTGCTAACTGTAATACTACGTATTTTGTTTATTGTTAATCTCTTTAAAAGTGTAGCGACTATAGAGTAGTTTTTTGTTACATTCGCAAAAGTAGAGTTGTCGGTAGCATTTTTTATACTCCGTCGAGTGAAGTTTCCCCGATACCAGGAAGACAGTTCAGTTAAATGTATCAAAACACAACAATAAGCACTAATATGTATTCAATTGTGGTTCTACTTATTTATAATTTTATTTATTGCTACATTAGGTAATTTATTTCGTTAAATAGTGTCCCGGGGCACTGTTTTGCGAGATTTGATAGGCAGTAATTTTAACCATTGAATTAGCAAGCGTACAAGTCAATAAAACGAGCACCAAATAGAATTCCTGGTCGTTACCTGTAAGATGCAAAGTAGCTATCAATATCCACGTGCATTCGCAAACCGTTCACAGCTGAGGATGGAAACAGTTTTGACTTTATCAGTTGATATTTTTTCCTTATTCTCGTCCTCTTCATTGTCAGATATCAACATTATTTGACATAACGGCATTAGCACATAGAGGGCATGGAGCGTTAGTTCCTGTTGCTCTTTGGGAATGGGTCTATTGCTCCATCTAAACTACTGTCAGCTATCTAATCTGATAACTGCCCTTCATCTTGCACTATTCCATGCAGAAACTCTCTTCTTTCCTTCAACTCTCCTTCAAAAGTTCAAACTCTAATATTGAAAGGGGAGAGCTAAAATTTGGACCCCTGAAACACACCTGCGGTTCAAAACATGGTTGGAAAAGTACTGATACCAATGTACTTCTCGACGGGTATCCTGTCTAGGCTTAAGACAGAAGGTGTATGCTAAACTGCCTTTGTTTGAAATATTTTTGCAAACTGAACTGCTAACAGATAATGTTCTATTGTGCTGCTGATGTATCTGCTCTGGAAAGAATGACAATGTGGTTATCAAAAGGGAAATTGGCCGCGCTGCTCTATTTCTTCAAAGAAAGTTCTGGCTACCGCCTACAGTGGTCGTAAAGCATCCTCATTGTAATAGGATCTTGACCGCAAGCAGGAACGTCGACTCAGCGCCGATACCAAAACTTATCATTTTTGGCAGCGGGGCCCTATAATAAACACAGGATGTAGATAAGCCCACTATACATATCCATTCAGTTTATTAGTTGCTTGTTGGCTTGGTTGGTTGGATAGTTATTCCGTCCACAAAGTTGGTAACTTGCATACCATATAAATATAACAAGCAAATATAACGAACACGATTCCCTGCTGAAATTTTTACATATATTTCTTCAAAGTTTTTCCAAGTTTTATAAAGTGTTTCATGAGTCCCAAAAATTTTCGATAAATAATTCACAATTCTACAATGTACTACTAACCTGTTGCTAATTAGATGGTAGGGCAGTTGCTATCACTGATGCCCAAAATCCCATCTGATCATAAATTTTCTGCAGTGCCCTACTGTATGTTCAATTCGCGTTCGAGAAGATCTTTGATGAGGAGATAGGAGCGAAGGAAACAAAAACTTTGTTGAAGCAATTATTTTTGCCATCACTTAATGACGGCGCCGGCCACTAACAAGGACATCTTTTGAGCTTTCAGCCTAAAACCATCCGTGGCAAACTACCTCTCTACATGTGCAACCATACCCTGTGATGTTTCCATTATGGTACTTCTTTGTAAATCAACGAAAGTCGATGATTGTCGATATCATAGATTCTATACTAAGCAGATTTTTTTATGTATATCTCATACAGCTTCCTCAAGCTATCGGGCACGCTTCATACACAGACAAATTAATGAACTGTTTTCACCTGTGCTCTAGACGCGGTCATGTACATGGTCATTCTTGGCGTAGTAAAGGAAGGGTTAATTCTTAGAATGCTAGACTTGAAAGTGACGTAAACGATGAACGTTTTCCATGTAAATGCTAGGGCGTCGCTGTTCACTTCGCCGGTACCTAAGATACACCGTACACGACGGACCTGTAGACGTGATACCGACCAGGCCATTACATCACGACACGTCCCTGGCTCCGATTAAGGCCGCTTCGTATTTTCCAACTATCGAACAAAAACGCAGCCTGGCGGAATCATTAGTCTCGATTTTCATCTTTTCTTATAACTGTCGGGTGGTCTGTACGTATAGGCACTTTTCTGAAAATCAATAAGAAATCCGCATTCATCGTAGCCTGTCTGCTGATCATCATCATCATCTTTTTAAGATGTATCATGCTCAAAATTAACTGTAGCTGATGAGTGTCGCTATAGTGAATATGATACGGTAAAAATATATTAGGAGTAGAAGAATTTTCAGTTAGTGTGCAACATGCATTTACATTATGGCACAAATATAATAATCTTATGAGGTATTTTTTTAGCTATCAAGTTTTGCCTGGGCTTGCAACAAGTATTCACTGCCACATTTACGGATGAAACGAGTTTAGAAGTGCTTAGCGAAACATTTTGCAGTATGCACAAGCTATTCTTTTCCTATCATAAGATAGATTGCTTAGTTAATAAAGAGCTTAATTGTGCTTCATTGCAGAACTTGCAGTAATAATTTTTTGTTGATAAAAAGCTACGCCTTTATACTTGTATACAGATGAAGTATGTAAATGCGTAAATTAAAAAAAAAAAACAATTTAGCTAAAAGTCAGTCATGAATACCAGTAATTCGTCAAAGCGTAAAAGCAATTTCGATTAAATATCAGTCTTATACTCATTTATTGAAGTTAGACGCCCAACAATATTTTATATTCAGTCACATCTTAAAAAAATTCCATGTAAAAACACTTCAAAGGAAGTGACAGACCGGAGCTAATGACAAACTTTGGATTCAATAAAAATTTTCATGATACTTTTTATCGAACTGTATATACACTCGGTGAAATAACGCCTGCTAAATACTAGCTTCTACTTAATGCTCACACATTTGACTGTTTTATGTAGGTATCTACAGTTTGTATCAGACTCACCAGTTAATTTTCTACCATGCTGACACCTCGTGCATATTCACACCTCTAATAATTCAGGAGCGAAAAGCACACATCGTCTCATTTTCTGAGTTAGATAAATGCACCAAAAGCGTCGTGGGAATTCGACATGGCACAGATTTCATAATTTCATAGCAGTCAAGTTTGTCTTTATGAAACGCATATTCACGTCAATTTAGGACTACCAGAATTATTGTAAAGAGTTCTCTCAGTTTTATTTTCTCAACATGAAACAGGCGTTTTCCAATAAATACTATTTATAACATAATATGGGTATAGACTATATCAGTGCATTAAATGTTAGGCTCATAGCAGATGCTATCGAATTGATGTAGGCTCAGTATTAATTTTTCATGTACAACCCTCAATGATTTTTTTTTTTAAAGTTGGGCGTCAAATTGGAAGAAACTTCAGAATTTTATTAATTGGGAATATCGTGAGTCAGGATGCACGCGCAACTCACTAATTTGAAATAACAGCCAGTATAGAACCACAAGGCATGTGATAGCATGAGATATCTTACGGGAAATTAAGAATGTTTAGTAAATAGACGACAAAATATCTCAGCATATTCAACTAATATCTTTATTTCGACAAAAAGGTAGTAGTTGGTAAAGGGCAGGAATGTTGGCCTTGGTTTCTTCCTGGGGATGGGACTTTCAGTGAGTTTATTACCAGCTATCCATTCTAAGTCTAATTTAATATAATCTAATAAGAATCAACCAGCTATCTTATTTCAGAAGCTGCACCGATATCGCTTGCACAGAACCTGCGCAAATTGGCATCGGCAGTCTCTGTGTGTGAGAGCTGATGTAAAAATAGCATATGCGCCATCTATTTCGCTTCTAAAGACACTTATTTCTCTCGAGTTTTTTTTTATGGGCGTGTTAAAGAGGTGAAACTTACCCACCGTGAAGCGGTGCAGCGCTGAAGGGGAAACAGAATATATGGTACGTGATAGGTAAAAGTTTTGGGGGAAGTAGGTTAGTTGAGTGGGAAATACGAGCGTATAATGCAATGTGGAAATTTAATTATATCAGTAGGAAATATACAAATATGCCAAGGATGATGAGACTTACAAGGTTAACGCACGCGGTGATCCTAATCTGCAGAGCACCATGAGTAATGAGCATGTGACGTCATAAAATCGTAGTACGTTAATAAGTAGCTATTTTACATTGTTTCTTCATCATTTCATTTGGGTCTCCAGAGTGTCCTACATGTCATGCACAACGTAGGTGAAAAGGCTTATAAAAGAGAAGAGGAATTCAACCCGGCAAATGCTCGCATGTGTCAGAAGCACTTTTGGAATCAAGTTTATCGTCTTTAAAATGTAATGAAGCAAGTGAGTTTCATCGAGAGTAATATGGCATTCTGAAGATGGAATCATATGGTTGAACACCTTCATGTCTTCGATTTATTCCTGTCTTCTGCAAATGACCTGCTATCCTCAATAATTTCAAATTGCTGAAACAAAAAATGGTTCTGATGCGTATGACGAAACTCCAAGATAGAAGAACTTTTTACCAAGATTTGTATAGAAAACATTAAGGAATCAGAGAAACAAATTACTTTCCTTTCGGCGGAGTAATATTAAAGCAAAAGTCTATACATAATACGCAGAGGCCATGCAATAGCACGGTAAAATTAGAGAAAAAAATCAGCTACTTTACGCTGCACGCGTTACAGCAGTATAACAGTCGTGTCGCATCCGGCTTACGTACGGAACGATGTTGTTGAAACTGGCGAATGTTAAATCCATAATTTTTTCAATGATGCTGTATATTTTACGATTAGTAGAGGAGGATCTGTTAACGACGCGTACGCGACAGCACAGCTTAGGTACACATTTTACAAACACTGTCCGAAATCTATACTATAATAAAAGAGCCGTCTGTCTGTCAGTCCGTCTGTCTGCCCGAAGCCTTATTTTTCCCTTATCTAATACTGAAGAAAAAAATTCAAGGCACCCAACTTTTCTTTTTGCCAAACCGTATCCACGATACGAACCCTGGAATTCCCGGGTTATTACTGAAGGCCTGGCCAGGGGCCTTTGTGAACTGGGTTGCTTTTGTGAACTTGGTGGACAACGTGGACTGGGTGAACTTCGTGGACTTGGTGGACTTTGAGGACTAGGTGAACTTCGTGGACTTTGTGAATTTTGAAGTATTGTGAAATTTTTCGAAGGGATGGTAAGATGTTTTCAAATACATATTTTTGTGCAACGATAAAGGTTGTAGGACACTCTGGAGGCCCAAATGTAATGATGAAGAAACAATGTAAAATAGCTACTTATTAACGTACTACGATGTTATGACGTCAAGAGCTCATTTCCCACAGTGCTCTGCAGTTTAGGAGCTCCGCTTGCGTTAACCTTGTAAGTCTCATTATCATTGCGACTATGCATAATTGTGATAAGCTCATGATGAGAGAACATACTACTTACATAACATAGGACGGAGTGACGTCATTTGCAAAGAAAACTAATAATGACGCAGTATCACTAAAGCACACTTGCAGATGGTCACGCTGGAAATGTGGGTCTTGTA
Source organism: Parhyale hawaiensis (assembly GCA_001587735.2). Taxonomy (NCBI): domain Eukaryota; kingdom Metazoa; phylum Arthropoda; class Malacostraca; order Amphipoda; family Hyalidae; genus Parhyale; species Parhyale hawaiensis. The sequence continues at coordinate 22,511,081 of LQNS02277717.1, read as the reverse complement.
ATTATGCAAATATTGTTGATGTACTTTTACTCAGACCTCGGCTAATTAACAAGAGCGAACCAGATCCAAGTGTTTGTTTCGTGTAATATTTATAGAATGAAACCAATCTCATGCCGAAACTACTGCTTCACTACGTTCTTTTAGAAGATTAGGCATATAGTAGAATAAAAATATATAATACGCATCTATATATTATTTTTGAAAATCTTTAACTGAGAATCCTTAGGTGATTGTTCACTAACACGGCATTCACGGTACTCAACTGACCTTTGCATGTAATTACTTTGCTTACGTAGAAACTTTAAGACAACAAAGTATTAAAGGACTACGTATTATGATAGTATAGATTAATTTTTATTACATTGCATAATCACAGATAAAAAACTTGAAAGAAATTCTAAGAATATGAAAACGGTTTTATATACTGGTATTGGCAACAGGTATTTGAAGCAACACTGCCACTGCCATATATGAACTCTTCCCCCGGTGCAATGGTACGACGGACTAAGAATTATACTGTAATTGAAAGCTGCCTTTAATTATTGCATTAATGGAAATTCCATCAAGGATTTTACGTTAACAGAAGCTGTAAACTTCTTGGTGCGTGTGATGAAGCCTCGAGTTATAGCGGCACTTTAGAGGCAGTGGAAATTTTCTCAATCTCGAATGAAATAAAATCACAACTGTTCAGGTTTAATGTCGCCTAGAATGCCTCCTTCTAACAGTGAAACATTCAAATATTCATAGAAAACACGTATTTCGATGGCATGTTTAATATACTTTCTATGCTGTGCCATATCTCCAGGATTGCATCAACATATTACATGCATGATAACAAAACTAGTTGAAGTGTCGTGTTTGATAGGTGCGTACTGCGTTGCCAGCTCAGTGATATTTGCTTTGCTAAATTACTTTCAAGCTGTAGCTAGTGTTGTATGCTATAGAAAATAACTAGAGTCATCAGTGCATCTATTGTTATAAATGTGATATATCTAAAAATTAGAGCAAGCTTAGAAGAAACTTTAATCTTATTGGATAACAATATATCGCGGGATATTACAAACGGATCACTATATATTCTGTGGGAGACAGACCCCAACAGTTCATATTGTTCGATCTTAGCATGCGTATGGAGACGACACTGAGTATCGAATGCATTGCGTCACTGACTATTTCTATTAAAACCCTGGCTAGTACATGCACCCTGTGTAAGTAATTACACTGAAGGCACGTGCTATAAAATGAGCGGAAATGGGCGCACATGATGCGCTCTGAACGGCTTCATTAGGCTGTAAGTTGGGAGGTAGGAGGACAAGTTGTGATTTACAGGGGAGCGCCGCAGCGAGTTTTTAGTGGAGGGCGGAGTGGCACTGCGGCTTTGGGGCGTTATGCAGTGTGTTGGTGTTTTGTGTATGGCACATGGCAGGTGCGAGGTGCGCATGGTACCTGCAGGCGAGAGGTGTGCATGGTACCTGCAGGCGAGAAGTGTGCATGGAACCTGCAGGCGAGAGGTGTGCATGGTACCTGCAGGCGAGAGGTGTGCATATATGGTAACTGCAGGCGAGGGGTGTGCATAGTACCTGCAGGCGAGAAGTGTGCATGGTACCTGCAGGCGAGAGGTGTGCATGGTACCTGCAAGCGAGAGGTGTCTATGGTATCTGCAGGCGAGAGGTGTGCATGGTTCCTGCAGGCGTGAGGTGTGCATGCTACCTGCAGGCGAGAGGTGTCTATGGTATCTGCAGGCGAGAGGTGTGCATGGTACCTGAAAGGCGACAGGTATCCATGGTATCTGCAGGTGAGAGGTGTGCATGGTACCTACATGCGTGAGGTGTGCATTGTACCTGCAGGAGTGAGGTAGCCTATGCATGGTACCTGCAGGCGAGAAGAACAAATGGTACCTGGAGGTGTGAAGAGCAAATAATAGATCCAACCTGACAAAACCACCATACAGGGTTCTCCAAAATAAAGTCACTTGTACACCATATTGGGGGCAGATGAGCTTCCTAGATAACGCACTCCAAGGCCACCAGTCGCTAGCATTACCAAGGTTTCATAAGCATCTCCGAATTCTTCTAATTATCAATAGACGAAATGCTTTCTAGGGCACACTGCATCTATTAAAACTTGAATACTATGCTTCGGGCTGACATACTGGACGATGTCTGCAACATTATACTCATATTTATCTTAATTACTGTGTCGAAGGAACCAGTTTCTCTACGCTTATTGGTTTCAATGCCAAAGTTAATGAGGAGAATTAGAAATTTAAAAGCAAAGAAAAGAGTTAATAAAATCATTGTATACGTATAATTGAAAACGTTTCGGAGTCCAGCTCCATCATCAGTTCAAATCTGAAAATGTGAAAACAAATTATTCTAAGTAATGTAGTCGCAC
>LQNS02277717.1:22491647-22504432 GCA_001587735.2 Parhyale hawaiensis | reverse complement strand
TATGCCCGTCTGAAACGCTGCATTCAGTTACACAGGATACATATTTTCATACATATATCAGTAAATATATATGTTGGGCGCGTTTGGTGGATCGTTCAAACGCGCAATGATCGATCGATCGCGCAAATCCACCAAACGCGCGCAACATATACATTATCAGCCAAATCTCTTTGATGCAGTTTCTTTCTCCATGCACTTCATCCATCAGTCATGCCTATTTGATATCTTTCACTCAGCCATCACAAGATCTTTTATTTTCATAAATCAGTGCAAAAATTCTATCAGCCAAATCAATTTGATGCAAGTCTCTCTCTCTCTCTCTCTCTCTCTCTCTCTCTCTCCATCCAGGTACTTCGTCCATCAATCATGCCTGTTTGATACGTTTCACCCAGTTATCACAAGATTTTCATTTTTGTAAATCAGAACAAAATTACTATCAGCCAAATCTATTTGATGCAAGTGTCTCTCTCTTCATGTACGTCCGTGCTGCATCTATCTATCAGTCATGCCTAACTGATACGCCGCTCCTGACTCTCTCCAGATACTTCATCTGTATAAATCAGCACAGAAATATTGTCAGCCAAGCCTAACTGATAGACCTCCTCTCATTTTCCGCCACATGATTCATCTGCAGCGAGCAAGCAAGGGAGATTAAATCGATGCAGAAATCTTGTTACCGAGCCATCAATCAGCGGAGGCTCACGCTTGGCTGAGAAGGGCATCCATGGGCGCGACTCGCTAGGAGACACCAGGACTAGTCAGGTGGTCCTCTTGTTAGGGAACTTTAATTATATGTGACGTGCGTTACCTTATCAGTAGTGCTTATAAAAACAACCGAGAGATCCTAATTTTTAGCAGACCTTGAGCGGTTCACGCAACATTGATCAACTCGCAGATGATCATCAGTGTCAAGGGGCTCAGAGATAATGAGTTCATCAGCCACCTTGACAAAAATGGTAAAAGTCTTCGTTGATTCTGGGTGCATATCCGCAAAGCAGAAGCCTCTTTACCTAATATGCAAATTTACAATAAAAGCTATAAGTTTTAATTGCGCTGGATTGTGCTGTTCTTGATAAAATTTAAATTTAATGTGGACGAAAAAGTTACGTTAATGGCGTTGATCTCAGTCCATACGATATACTTATGAAATATATTATTTATGAACCACTTTGCACCTTCAACACCAATAAGACAAAGAGGGATCAAATGGTGCAAGCAGTTATTTCTTATACCTCTAGCTTCCCTACCTGCATATCTCTCTTATGTTGTGGCTTCTTGGCTAGCGTTACTGACCAATTCTGGGAAGCTCTGAGTTTAGCGGCCATTCCATCTTACTACAATGATGATTTTTTTTAACTGGGTCGCAAGTTGCCTCCAATATTTGTTTTTCAGCGATGAGAAGACCTTTTTGTTCAGAAGCGACGCAGGTTGCTGGCTGAAATTTTGACCTGAAGCTGATCAACTGGCTATAATAGCTGAAAAGATTTCAACGTAAAGCTTCAGGGTGCAGAGATCAGTCCTATATAATAATTCACGTCGTGTTTTTATTTATTTATATCTTTCCTGTCACGCTCTATGGGAAAAGATAGGAGAAAATTCAGATTTCAAAAGGCGAAAAAAAAGTTGGGTACCTTGCAATCTTTTTCTTCAGTAGTAGATAGGGGAAAAATGAGGAAGCCCAAAACACGGAGGGGGTTTTGGTGAAGTGTTAATTTTTTGCCGTCATTTATAATGACGGCATGGGCCACTAGTCTAGATATAAAAGAGAATGCATTTACAGGGCGACGTCCAAATCTGTAAATGACCTGCCTTTCAAACACTTTAAGAAATAGAAAGCTAATCACCCAAGAGGCCTCTAGAAAAGCATGCCAACAATATCCGTTATGAAATATTTTCTTAGTTTACAAAGTCGACAATTTAGAGCAACAGACCGTTGCTTGGCTCCGACGCGACATGTATGAGACATTTTCACGCTGTAAATATCTTCGTATTGCACGATGCGGAAAATTGGTGAGAAATTGAAGGTAATAAACTAAGACAAACAGAAGAAATGAACATTATGGATTAACAGAAAACTTTCAAGTTCCCTGCAGAACGCTTGCCTGGCAGTTGCAGTGATATCCGGAGTTCTCTCGTAATTGAGCGCCGTACAAGTGAAGAATTTCCTAATTTAATACTTAGTTTTTTATCACCCAAACTTTAACTTTGAGCTAAACTTTTACGCATTACCGTAACAGAAGCAGGAAAATTCCGCTGAAATGATGAAAATCTTCAACGCCTAGATACTTTTTCTTTGTGCCTGACGTTAGCGACCGATATTTAACACGAATAATAGTGTTATTTTTTCTACACGATTATTGTTTCTTGGATGTTACTATTTCTACAGTATTTTCTGGGCTGTATTGCTCAATCTAGGTTCTTTTACTAGGACAAGGCCATTCGCTCCAAGAGAAGAGAGCATCTTTATGTAGCATTGTTGTGTGCCATATGGTTCAGAATTCTGAGGCAAATGAAGAACAATGGACGCCAGCTCGAGAAACTTGCATTATTCCGTAATGTGGCCCTGATTTTTGTTATGTTTTTTTTAACCTGCGATCTTTCGTAGCGGTGACTATTTCATAGTTTGAAAAGTAGGAATATTGGAAAAATGACTTCCTTGAGAAAACTGGAAGTTGATGTGCTATTTTCGTAATATATACGGTGCTGTAGCATAATAGCATCGTTAGCCATCCTTGAACATTATAATTCGTTGTGTTATGATGTCAACGTGAGATGTAATTTTAAAATAATTCAGAAATTTGTGGCTTCGCTGGTGTGAGGAAAAAACACTGAATACTATGATAATGAAAATTCCAAGCTCAAAGTTTATTCATGAATGCCAGTTTCATACTGGGAACAATATCATCAGCGAGACCCAATGGATGGTTTGCCTAAAACTTATTTTCTGTATAGTCATTGAATTTTCATCCTATTGAAGAGGGAACGTAACTCTGAAGTGTCAAGGCAAACTATGGTCTCTATTGTTGAGGCAACTCTGTGAGGGAAGTTACCGTTCGGCAATACAGCGCGTATACATATTTAGTATCTCGGACCGTTTGGGCTCTTATGAGATATCTTTCTTCAGCCGACTATAGGTTTCTGACCATGAAAGAGTTCAGCCCTAGAACAGCTTTTCAAAGGAAAACCAAACAAACCAGTAGAAATAGAGGCTTTTTTAACGAAGTGAGATCCCATTCATTTCTCTCAGCCAACCAGTGATAAGTTTGCAACATCCACGAACGTGTAAAAAACCGCATCGCTGGTTAAAAAACAGAAAGAATATTTATAGATCATCATAATATTGTAAATTCTAAAATCTACGCGAATTGCTACAGTTGGGTATGTTTCCAATGCCTGAGAAACGTTTAACAAGTAAGCATCATTGGCAGGGACCAAAAAATATTTCTTTAATGCTACAAATCCCCTCATTAATCTATCTCAAGTCAGCCAGGTAGGTTTCGGATGACCAAGAAAGTTTCAACAAATGAGCATCGTTAGCGCAGTCACTCTCTATACCAACTCAACAATGTCCAAACAAACCAGAAACATCGGCAAGGCGCACCAAGTTTACCTTTCTTGGGAAAACGACCCACAGCCGCAGCATTCTTGGAGGGCACCAAACAATTGGAGAACACACACACTATCGTTTCTGTGACTCCAAGAACACGAGACAAAGAACAAAAAATAGCAGTGAAAAGATTAAGAAAAATAAACGAAAAGGGCGTTGCTCTTAAATAGAATGAATAGCCTGAGCTGGTCGTCAATACGTCCTCGCGAAAAATCTAAAGATTTTGAAGCAATGACGAAAATATCCAACTGGATTTAAAACGACACGGTTCTCGCGCATAGGAAATTGCAAGAAAGTGTCATCGATTGGCCAGCGAATTCCGGAGCTTCAAATAACTACCCTGGCTTTCGCCCGTGTAATCGAGTTTCAAGTGATAACCCTTAATGGATTACCCCCTGAGAGTTCAAAAAACTCAATCTTGCTTCGGAAAACGGTTATCGAGTTATCAACTATTCCCAATCGAATTGAGTAACTTCTAACAGTTATAGCAAGATTAAACGCAGTGAGACCAACGTTCCTGTCGTAAGTTCCAAACTAGTTAAACTCTGTGGACTCGGGTTAACTAATCGCTGATGAGTCAATCGATGATAACTATAAAGTACATTACAGTATTCGATACTGTGACTGTTATACTTACCTGTATCTGTTTCGACAGCAAAACTGCTCTATAACAATGTCGTACCATGATTTTAAGGTTGTTCACGGGCATCATAAGGCGGCGTACTTCCCCTGGAACACAAGTGATGGGTAAAATGTATCCTACACCTACGCAAGTCTTACCGAAAGGGATATAATAATAATATATGTCTCTGGTATTATAGTATTAAATCGGGTTCACACGATAGTCAAATGAATGAATTCCTTAGCTCTGCGCCCGATTGCGTTGATGAAACCGTTTGATTGAAAAAAAAAAACAAAGCTCTTTGATTTCTTGCGTCACTCTAAAGTCTAATAAAAAAGGAAAGCTTGCTAGTAACACTTACTGAGTAATAAACTAACTTAACAGCAAATTTTTAGTATTTTTCCGGTACACACACGTTGCATTTACGAGATCAAATCAGCGAAAGCTTTGAATAATTAACTGAGACCATTCGTTCATTTAAAAATTTTATGTTAATCTTCAGGTAGTGTCTGACGCCGCTCACTATTTACTCGTCAACATCGGCTAAATGTTTATGACTTAGTGATAGGAAATTGTCATGTGAACTCGGCTTAAATAGAAGACTGTGATTGTCGGACACACACACATAAACAACGCTCGTCCAGTAATACAGTGCACCCTGCCGTCAAAAATAACGGCAGAGAAACTGTAATGAATACTGCCAGTTATTTATATCTGTGGTAGTGATGCTGCTATTGAGGCCGCAGTGCACCTGCCAGTTTGGCTTTTCTATTGCAAAAATCAAAAGAAATGAGCGCTGCCATGGCCATTTTCACTTCTACAGATCATTACAGACCTTCTTCCGTACTTATAATACTAGAGTCAAACTAAATACCAACCACAAACTAATGCCGATGCCCCATGCTATCCAAAAGAACGAGTATCCGAGTTTTGTGAGCGAAACCGAGGTCTAAAATCCTGCACACTCCCGCTTTTATGCAAAATTCTAGGATGGAGCGTGCAGCACTTTTGTGCTCGATACACTGGTCAAATGCGCGAAATTCTGTCAACAAACTACCACCAGCACGAAGCAAAGAGCTACTGCCGAGGCTACTGTCATAGATAGCGGTTAACATTTTCAGAGCATATTCTCCATTTTTTATTCAGTGTTATTTATTTATATCGTATTGCGTTTAGATTACACTCTTTGCTTCCTGGCCACCAGAGACATCTAGAGGAGGGTAGGGCGTGCACTTCACTTTCGGAGCCGAAATGGTGTATTATTTTTGAGATTTTCTATCATATAATTGTACATAGCATTACTTCTGAAGGCATTGGATAGCATCCATTCTACTATTTTGCTTGTCAGAAGTATTTTTTAACATGGCGTTCAGTCCGTAGCCATGACAACGTCTTTTAGATGAACGGAGTTCGAAGTTTTTTGACCAACGGACCATTCTCACGTGTGAATAGAGAGGTGCTTCTTTGCGAGAGTTTCCTCAGATTTGGCTAGCATGTGTCATCGCCATAAGAAATACACAGACTGCTAGTTCTCCAGTATTTTTGCAATAAACTAGTGTCTTAATGATGACGTCACAATCTTCAATTTGTTTTCAGCTCAAGTTGGTATACAGGATACGAGTTTTCATCTGCATAACTCCAGCCGCTCGAAATTACATTGAATTTTCTTAGCTACTACAAGACTCTGAAGCCACACGGCCTTTAAATCAAATGAGCGACTTGTTATGGCTGACACATGTAAGCCAAAAGCTGAGGCAACTCTCGCAAACGAGCAATTTTTTTTTGCGCAGAAAAGCACCTCTCTATGCACACGTGAGAATGGTCCGTTGGTCAAAACTTCGAGTTTCGTTCATCTACACGACGTTGTCATGGCTACGGACTGAACACAATGACAAAAATACATCTAACAAGGAGAATAATATGGTAGATGGTACCCAATGCCTTTTAAAGTAATACTAAGTTTAATTTTATGATCACATATCTTAAAAATAATCAACCGTTGCTGCTCCGAAAGCAAACTGAACGACATTCCCGCCGATAGATGTCTCTAGTTGCGGTTTGTTGACAGAAATTCGCGCGTTTGACCAGTGAATCGAGCGCAAAAGTGCTGCATGCTCCATCACAGAATTTTGAGCAAAAGCGAAAGTGTGCAGGTTTTTAGACGTCGATTTCGCCAGCAAACTCTGATACTCGTTCATTTGGATTTCGTGTGGCATCGGCATTAGTTAATATTATTTCGTTTTGCTCGATCCAAATATTACACTCGTTAAAAAAAATGCTTAAGGCACAACGCTGACGGCTTAACTATGACGTAACAAAAGCTCCAGGAAAAGCTGAACTGCAGTTAGAAACTGCCCGTCCGTGTTTTCATTGATTTGTTATTACCAACCCTCGCAGTGACCAACAACTGTTGCCAATAAATGTCCCGTGCCTCACTCATATCTAACTAACGACTATAGATAAATAGACAGATAAAAAATTTAAGTAACGTTCGGCTGGATTGTCAAAGATTGTCAAGACTTTACCGCTTTGAATCCTGCTGCGCGTGTTCAATAAAACTCAAGTACGCTTCATTCAGACGGCTGGGAGCTTTGTTTTAGGAAGGATGATTGAATATCAGGCCATTTAATGGGTGACTGATTCAAAGTTGAAACCAAATTCGATCTAACAATCCGGAACCGAGGCACATGCCTGAGCTGTCGGACGAAGGACCTTTGCTTGGGTCGACTTCGACGAGCTCAGTCGAATGGGCGCTAAGCTGCATTTGTTATCTTCATCATTTTCAGTTTCCCTATTTTTACGCAGAAAAGTTTTAAGGTCATTAACATCCATTCCTACAGCTTCGGTCGACACAAATCTGCAGCATTTGCGCTGTAATATTCTCAGGTGATTCTTGAAGGTCCTTCTTTAACTTCAAGTCAGCACAAAGTTGCCGCATTTTCGCCGTGAAATCTCCAATTTGCGAAGAAATTAATTCTAATAAGCCCATGAGAACAGGTTTGTGCCATGGCTTTGCATACGAAATTGGCTGCTGCAAGGGAATTCTCCCTCATTGCCGGCACCAACGGACCCTTCGGTTAGAGCACGTTACTTGGCTACGAGTCCAGCATTACGAGGCGTTACCGACGCCTATTGTTACCTATATATGGGCTTCCTGTACATGGGCAATTGATAGAGATGATTAGCTTATTACCTTACTTGATTATATGTTCCCAACTTCCTTTAGTGCGCGTCGCTGAGGCCTGACGATCCGCTGAAAGCAGTAGGCTAGACAATATTCTCCTCTGAAAGCGAGTATCTGTTTTACGCAGCAAAGCTGCCATTTTCGTATTTTGTACGTTCGACTACATAAAATCTTATAGATATTACCTGAAAATTTGCTTTTATATTTACATATTGTGAGCGTGACTGAGGCATCACGTACGATTCTATTGAAAGCAAGAGGATGTGATGCGTTCGCCACCAACAGTGTTGGCACTTGCAGAGGACGTTTACGTAGAGAAGTAGTTATTTTCAGACTTTTGTATGTTGAGACTGTCACCTAACTTACTTTAATACTGTAGACTACCACTTGCTTTAATTTAATTGCCAACTTCAGTTTCTGTTGGAGTCGTTACTGGGTTTAGATTTTCGTGGCAAAAGCTATACCGGGTGACCCATAAAAAAATACCCGTACTTTGAATTGATCTTACTCGAATGCTAGTATATAATATTCAGTTTGCAAAAAACTATTATTCAACATAGATAAATTGTTGCTTCGTAAAGTTTTTTTAAAAACCTGAATTATATAAAAGAATTCGAGTAAAATCGATTTAAAGTACGGTTAACTCTTTCTGGGTCACCCGGTATAATGTTCAGTAATCTGCTTATCATTACCTTCTGTCAAAGCAATAGTTATAATTATTTTATTAAGGACACAATATAGGTTCACAAATATGCCTACAAGTAAAATCGTTACCCTAGGTATGAGACCCAGACACATACAGAGGGCCAAAAAGGGTTAAAAGAAGAGTTGTTTTGTGATTTATGGAGCTTGTCAAGAGCTTGCTTTCAATATCGATACATCTCCAGTTACTGCATGTGAACGTCATTAATTATCATGGTAATACTAAATAAATATTAATATAGGAGACAGGCTTACAAGTTCCTTTGAAGAAAATCCCCATTTCAACTTTGTTACCTCGCAACTACTGGAAATATCAAGACCACCATGAGCCAAAGCTGCAAATAAGTTGCATACCGCTTACACCAGTCAACAAGAATATTGCTTCTGGGATTCTTTCTTCTGTATTTTTCATCAATAACACATTACAAGTTTGATGGTAAATCTGACAGCTGTTTTTGTCTCTCATGTCCCATTACCAGGCCATCACGTGTTGTTTCTTGTATTTCATGTCGGCATCTTTACTGTAGAAAGCAAACTGTAATATTTCCCGTTGAAGTTTGATGCAATGCTATACCTACAGGAGTCAGTGACGAGCATCTGAAATACCTGACATGCTGGCCAAGATCGTTACATCTGTGTTAAATAATGAATTCACAGCCGGTTTTCTATATTTACCGTCAACATTAAACATCAATTTTCGCATGTGTCGCAGTAATTCAGAATGGATTTTAAGATCAACTTGACTGGTGAAGGGTAATTTCGGTAGAAGGATGGAAAATTATATTATTTTAGACAAGTATTCTACCACTTCGTCTCTATTAAAACATAAGCAGGCACACGCCACCCTGTAGTGATCTCATGTGGCCCAGAAGGATCGGGGGCTTATACTCGGATTATATGTAGACAGATATCTGTTTGTATGTTATTCTTCAACCCTTGACCTAACTAGGGACCAAATGTAGTTACTTCCACATAATGCTATTCCTATAAAAATGTTTTTCATACTCCCAGTAAAAGGTTAGCAACCTCTGATTTGAATATTTCACTTATTAATTATTCTTGTTAAGAAATACCGTAACTCTACAGATGTGTGGCGGCTCGTGCTCTAGAAATGCTGATGACCTCTTAACTAAAGTGCGCTCTCTGAGTGACTTTAGAAACTACGTAGCTTGAAATTTCCCGTTTCCTGAAATCTGCCACTACTGAAACGCGCAGCTTTAGTGCCATGGCAAGTCAGGGGCTGAGCGACACCTCTGCAATATGTGCGTAAAGTACCGACTGGCGATCGTAAAATCCCGCAAGCAGGAGTCGGCACCATGCAATCTCCACCCGAAAGGTGTGGGTAATAAGGGACCTGTGCTCTGCTTTGCTATTATTTACAAGTGAATTACCAATGAAGCTCGGCGCAGTAAAAAATGGCTACCTGAAACTAAGAGGCCATCGTGTCTGGGTGGAAAGAACGCACCTTTTGGAAACTTTACTGTGGGAGAACACGGACGCCGTCAATTTCCGGCCAGCGTTCGGTCACAGGGAAAAATTAGTAGACTTGGTGGCGTTGATATTCATGACAAAAAAAAGATAAATTTCGACACAAATAGTCAATATACTGTAAGTCCAACTTGATGGCGGACTCTGAAAATATGACAGGTAGCTCACTTGAAAGAATGACTGAGCTGAGCGAAGTACCTTTGATACCTTTGATGATACTTCGGACGAAGTCCAGGTGACGCTATGCACGCCGCCCATCTTGTGGAGAGGTGATGCTGCAGTCCGTGACCAGCGGGGTGGTAACAGCGAGTTATCCCCACAGTTCACGTAGCCGCTTACAGCAGGTTTATCTGGGTGAAAGTCATTCGTACGCAGGTCATTCACAAATTTAAAGCGTCAGAGACATGGCCACTGTAAAGCTTACACTCGAGGCATTTTGTTGAATAATCTCGCCCCTCGGACTACGAAACTGTTAGAATACAGTGTGGCTATCGCATCACCACCAGTTTTTATCAAAATTCGCACTTCACAAGTGCGACCAGTACCGTTACAGTGTCTCTCCTGGATTCGCCCAATGACGTTGACAGTAATTCCTTCTAGAATTCTCCAAACATATACGGTCGTAAAGCGCTCGAATCTCCTTTGAATGGAGTACATATGAAGTTGAGCAAGTTTTTCGATATAGTTTAGATCTTGCATGCACTTGATTTCTAGATAGCTTCGAGGGGCTGGCTCTAAGTCTTTCCGTTTGCTTGGCATCCAAAGAGGCGAACAGTATTCAATCATTGGCAGTATCAGTTGTTTCAATAAGGTGAGCACTGCGTCTGCTTCTCGTGAAGAGGAAGCACCCATCCGCTCCACTTCTTGTCTTTGGTAACAACTCGAGCCATGTGATCTTCAAAATTGGCATTATCTTGCATTCTCACCCCAAGATCCCTTAAAATTTCCTTTCTCTCGATTTCGCTACCATCTCTCGTCGTGTAGGACGTAGATTCACGAAGGGAGAAGTTTTTTCCGTAACGCAAAAGTGAAAGTTTTGATTTGTTGAAGGTCATGTTGTTAACCGATGTCCAGTAAAAGATGTTTGGTTAGATCTCGTTGCATATTCCGTGCATCTGCCATTGGTTGTACCGCTGCTAATATCCGTGTGTCATCAGCGAACGAAGAGGGAACAGTAAACTTGCATTGGTGCCCCATATCTTTTATCACAATTAGGAAGAGTATTGGACCACGCACGGTGCCCTGTGCGACTCCACTGGGTACCAGCTGTCGTTTGGACACTTTATTATTTATAATTTCGCTTTGGGTTCGGTTCGTCCGGAAAGCTTCGATCCATCTAAGACATTTTCCACGGATGCCCATGTTGAAGAGTTTGAGTAGCAGTATTCTATGGTTTACTTTATCGTGATTGTAGTTATTTTATGGAATCATTGGTCAACAGCATTTCCAGCCTGAAATTCTTCACCTATATCGTCCTAAATTCGACTTTGTCATCACAAATTTGAAGCCCGTTTTGGTCTATCACTCCCAGTTTTCAAATAATCACTTGCTGTGTCTTGCAATTCATCAGTGCTAGTCTTGCAGAACGCCCGATGTGATCATTTACATAGACGTTTCATATTATGCTATTCATAGAAGGATGCCGAGTACGAATATCTAAATAATAAAAAAAAAACCTGAAGTGCTAGCCAAGTTTCAGTCGCAGGTCTAAAATCATCGTCCAGTGGTGAATTATGGAAGCAATTCTTAAGTCCGTAGTTACAGAAAAAAAAACTATAGTCCAATGCAATACTTATTCCTCGGCAGTGTAGGCACTATATTTCCATGGATTTAAACTGCTTTGTTCCAACAAAGTCACAGTGGTGTATTTCCTGCAGCGCAGGCATTTGTTCCATAACAATGGAGGTCATATGTTCGCTGTCCAAGGTTGTCGCTGCGCCTTCCACTTGCTAAGTTCTGGTCACCGAAGCTGTAATTCCGCAGTTGATCTTCGCTCAGAGGTCAATCCGGAAAATCGGCATTGCCAATACAGTGACTTGTCGATTAATATGGTGGTTTCAGGGTGCCAGTTATGCCTTCGGGGAAATCACACGTCCAAATGTATTGATTAATATGCCCTTAGCCAATCGGAGACATGCACTAGAATGTTACGCAATTGTTGTGCACCATAGTTCCAGAATTGATAGACATTGTCGCTGCTTCAGTAGGGTATTTGATCAATGTTCAAAATTTGTTAATATATAACGTAACTAACTATACGCACAGGTGCTCGTATTGAAAACATGTTGGTGCGTCCGATAAGAAGAGAGTGTGTTTTACAGATAGCAAAATTCGGCGAATTCAAAGAACCCCAAACCACATAATACTGGGTGTCGAAGAAAATTTACAGATCAAGTAGAAAGTGAAATTGCGTTCTTCTATCCCTACCTTTCAGTGCACTCGGTATAAATGTTGACCACAGCGTCATATGAGCAAGTATATTAGTACTATTATATTATTATGATTATTTTTTACACAACAGACGTGCGGAAAGGAGACATAGTCCGAATAGACTGCTCACTCTAAATAATGTTACTATCCTACGTTTTACCAGTTTGCTCTACTTTTACTCATTCTAAGTTAAGAAAAGAACAGATTTTACTTTTGGAAAATTTCCTCTCTAGCGCAATTTCCATTATTTATATTCTCCAAGGCTTACCACCGATAGTTGTGTAGGGTAGTAAAGGTTCAAGTAGGGAAGCAATTATACGCACGTCGATACGGCAGCTATCTTTAACAATGCAGCATTGCGGTGCTGCACTGGCAACCGCAAAGGTTAATATCTAACTCTTTCAAATGGCGAAGTGTTAACCAGGTCAAAATCAATGATGTGCCAATCGATCCAGCTGCTATTGAGGATGAATTTCTGGAGTGAGAAGTACGCATGATCTGCAAAGCTAAACTGGTAAGAGAAAACCAAACGCTCAAGTGTTGGGTATAATTCCCAGTCAGAAATTTTTGGAGGAAGCACCGGTAATTATAAGCACTGATAGTCACCGAATCGATGAAACTTGCCGATAATAATAGGTTCTGTATAGGTGGGATATGTCCGCTTTCTTCGCCTATAACACGGCGCCGCACTTCGGTCGAATATCGATGGAGCGTTGCCGAAAACAACCTGCGCATACGACAAAAACAAGCCG
>LQNS02277717.1:22458398-22490669 GCA_001587735.2 Parhyale hawaiensis | reverse complement strand
CTGAATTTCTTGCTTGTTAGCTTCATCTCTTCTTAAAATTAACGTAATACCTGCATTATGCAATCCTAGGAGGGCGCTAAGAGAGGGCTTGTCTTATTATTAAAACGGGGCAAGGGCTTAAGTTGCTATAGCGATATAGGTTTCGCTCAAAAATTGTGACAAGACGGAAAAGTACGCTGTAGACGCTATCTGACAATTGCACATAAGTAAGGGAAAATCATAAACTTTTCAAGAACGTTACCATAAACTGTAACCATGGGAAATATCTCAGTGATGAAAACACACTAAACGTGTAAGGCGTCAACGCTTGTCATAGCTGCGACAGAACACAAAGCTTCCTAGGCGGGTATTTGTTCAAAGATTGCATCTAACTTGACACATTTATAAGACTCAGCAAGCACATTTCTCTCCTTAGTAGCATCTGCAGGAGAGTCATAAATTGCATGGCAACAGGGAATGCGACGCCCTATCAAACACAAAGGTCGCTGGTGAGTGAAAATCAGCCGGTTCACGTAACTGCGCAGTCAGATCAAGTGCGTGAGCCTGCTTACGCAGACTAACAACTTCGCCCTACATGTTTGCTTTTATAAACCGCACGAAGAGGAAATAGGACTCGCTCAGCTGCATTCCTGAAGAGGCCAAATGCAATTGTTGACTTACAGCAACAGCAGCACTATGTGAGCGAGAAGGTGCACCCGTTAGGGAAGGTGCGCTAGAGGCTTAGAGCCGTCTGTGGACGAACCCTTCGGCTACTGAAGCCCGGAAGCTACAGAACTTTCACGCCCTTTTATTTATAGTAAATGCCAGTGATCCTATTAACTATTCTGAGCACTCACTTCAAATAAAAATATATAAAAACTACAAATGCAGGGGGCACATACGCATTCTTACGCCCAACTGGTCCCTAGGATGAGCAGCTCCCATGTCGTTTCGATACATATTTAAAATCGATAGCAGAGATACGGTAGCATAAATGACTTCCGAGTCTCGTATCCTTGCATCAACTTGTCTGTGTGAATGCGTAGAGTGGCCTCGGTATAAAGTATCCTGCCTGGCTATAGCAACAGACGATGACTCAGTTTACAGGGAATGGAACGACGAGCTGCACTTGTTAATCAATACTTGACAAAGATGCCTGTAGATGAGTTAGATGGAAATATATAACACTTTGAATACATAACCTCACCCATTCTTGCTTCAATTAATACGCATATGATATTAGAATATATAAAATCGACAAACCTTCCTTACATACCACTTTACAGTCTATTCATGGATACACAAAGAATATGATGTGTTAAGGCCGCTGCAGACGATAGTCTTTTGTCCTGTGTTTTCACTTCACCGAGTTCGAATATTTCCCACTGTCCTTGCAAACACTACTGTGAGTCTACCAAAAGTTTCGGTAAAATGTTTACCGTCATATTCTTCGGCTTTTAGCTAATGTCGTCTCCAAAAAAGTGTTCTCTTTTCTTTTTTTGCCTAGACAGAGCAACGTGTTCGAACGCGGTGAAGTGAAAACACAGGACAGAAGACTATCGTCTGCAGCGGGCCTTAGAATTCGGTTGTAAAGTAGAGCATCAAGAAGAAACCAAGCAGGCTAAATAAGGGCACAGAATGCATTATCGTGTCAGTGTGCAGCCATGATATAGCTAATAAACAAGGCAGAGCTCACAGGAAAGCCAGAACTTGTGTTTTTACAATGTTACGAAGCACGCAATGTTGTCACAAAGGAGAATGTAATGAGAGGGTGCACGAGGACCACATTGTTTCGGAGCCCTGAAATTGATACTGAGAAACACGCGGCCCTGGGCAGGTAGAGTTGAGCTTCGTTATCAGTGAACTAAAGGGCAGAACTGCCAGCTCGAGAAAATCTTAGGCTTGTTGAGACTTTTCCCACTAGGGTAATTTTTAAGATGATGGATGGCTAATGAAATTCCTAAAAAAACTTGGACTCCCAGCTCAGGTGAGAGATATCGAACAGTTTTCTTCGGTAACCCAACAGTATTGTCTTATTGACTCACGGTTGATATTCTCATTGGCCGCTGCTATTATTTGCTGTCTTTAAGTAGAGGAAAATATTTTGCTGATATCACAAGATACTGCTACTACAAAAAAAAAATGTTCCTTAATTCTTACCAACACTCTGCATTAAAGAATTCTGAAACGGATCTGAATTTTGTTTTATTTTCTTTGCTTCGTCCGAGCATAGGAGAAAATCGCCAAAGTTGCACGCATTTTCTCGCTTAAATTTCAGCAGGGGATCGGAACTAATAATTTGATTTGTAGGACTCATAATTTCCAACTCGAAATCGCTCACTCGCAGTCAGGCAAATGCATGCCTGCGCGCACGCAATAAGGGAGTGCAAGGGCTGATGCGCAGCGTCGTCAGGGTGAGACGTCTGCTGGACTTCCTGCGCGTTGACACATGGAAATTATTCTTTTTAACGTTCAGGCATCAACATCATTTTCAGGACAAGCTTGAGAATTAGAATCCCTCATTTTCTGCATTAACCGATAAATTACTGTGTTTCTCTTTTTGACAGACCGGTGAATAAAAGCGTCTCATTTACTGGATAACCTCATCGAAAACAGTGAGCAATTTTCTGGATATACTCCGAAAACAATGACTTCTTCGTTACGAGCTTTAATTCGAGCATAAAGGCTCTTTTGGAAAACTTAATCATGTAACGAATATTTTTTGGATATACTTTGTAACAGACTAACTTCGTTCTAACCAAGACCTTACAATAAAAGTGATGAATCTGTATCTGAGTTATTTAAAGGCTGCGCAGACGAGCGACATCAGGAAACAAAGAGCGTTACGGGAGGACATATCAGCACCGAAAAGTGACGTCATTAACGAGGCAGCGGTGAGCGCGATGATGTCACATCGACCAACGCTTCTAAAAAGCGTGTGAACCGTTTACATGATATTGACTAAACGTTGTCAATTACAGACATCAAGAACGCAGAGAAGTGAATAAATGAAAGGAGCAGATGATAATTAAATAATTAATATACATATTGAAGGAAAGATATTTGTAGAATAGTTAGATTTATGTAATAGGCGTGCTAAGATCAGATTCACAAAAGGCTGGGGTTATGCTAATTAGTTGCTGCTCTGATTCACATAAAATGCAACTTTTGAATACTGAGTCAAGTCATATAATTATCTTTTCTTGTCCTCTACAAATGAAATGTAGTAATAATGGCTATAATCCAGCACATGTACATGAGCCCAACTGATGCTGGTATTATTCTGAGTACAGTTTGGATGCACGGAACAGTAGCAACGCATTTTTGGGGAATTTGCAATTTCTTTGGGGCTCCTCACGATCGTTAGAATTATATTTCGGTGGTTTCCGGTCATAAGTACGAACCACCGCGGCCAAAGCAGGAACTGAAAGAGCCAGCAGCCACAGGCACTTCTAATAAATTGCTATATCAGACATGAGAGTCAGAAAAACTTTTTGTCACGCTCTGAATAATAATTGAAGAATAGCCCGACGTGAAAGATAAAATAATAATCAATCATCTTATTGAATATGGAAGCTAGGTTTTAAGGAAAGCAACCCTCTGCTTCTTGCTGGAAGCTTTCACATCATTTAAAGCCATTCATAATCATGAATAGCCCCGATTAAACATTTCTTCTAAAGTGAAGCCTAATTTATGCCTTCTATTCAATTCACAGTGCTCTGCACTATTCTTTGATGATACCACAATATTTTACAACTTGAATTTGATCAACTTCCCATTAATGTCTTGCTATGGCTACTTGGGTTGCGTTAACTCCAGCAACACCTGTTCTTATGGTTGCACTCTCTTCAAACACAATACTACTTAAATTTGTACCAATAAAGGCCTGACCTCTCACCTGCAAATGCTTGGACTCATCGATGTGACGTCATGCGGTCACGGCTAAAATGACCTGGTGAGTTCTCTCGTTATGTTTCTTGCTCCCTGAGCGACATCTTCGCAGATTTCGATGGGAGAAATTTCTCTAATCGTCAAGCCTGTCACGACATTTTCATTGACGCGTTATGGGAGAAAAGTTTTTGCAATTCCAATACCTCAGGATAAATTTTGATGTACGGGGAGCAGGACTGTTTAACGAAAGGCTTCGGCACGTTCGAAACACCACTGACGTGAAAGTTATAAAGTTGAAAAATTTAATTACTGGACTTTCATTCAAGAATCATACCAGATAGACCAGCGGTCATCGATTACGTGCATCGTGGACATAATCCGCCGCTGGCTCTCTCTTTGGTCGCTAACTGAGACTCAACAGAAGACTCCATACGCGTGAGTAAGTGCGAGCAACGTCACTTAAACTTCGTCTGAAGACCCTAAATGTACTCAAGGTAGTTGCAGAAATTAGAAATGAAATCTTATTGCTCGTTTATACGTCTGTTTTTATATACATAGTACTTGGCGACTGAGAGTTTTGTACGATCTTGAAGTTTATAACTGAACTAGAGGGCCCAGCCGTCGAAAACGACGGCACTAATTTTGTAATTAGGCTCTTTATTGTTACGATTCCCAGTATAGGTTTTACTGTAAAACAGGTCTCATCCCTGCAGGCCTGATCTTCCACTAATGAAACGCAAGTTGTACAGCCAAGAGTTTTGCGATAGCAAAATATCCCCCCTGCATGCTAAGGTGCGAATATCACCTTGGAATTGGTCAAAAGTTGAGCTGCATTCAGACAACATACTGTAGTTCAGTCAAAAGAATCCACCGGAAATGCCCAGGGCTTACCGTAACGTGGATACCAACTGATGACTGATCCTCAAGCGTCGAAATGGGGTTGCACTGTAAATTCATTACAAAAGGTATCTTCTCAACTGCTACAAAAAGATTTAGTTAAAGGAAGCATAAGTGAAATGAAATATGCACGAAAGGAACGAAAACGCCAACCGACACTGAATCTCTCTAACTGCTAAAAAGAAATTCAGCTAAAAACAATGTGAAATAGCTTATGCCCGACAGGATCAAAAACTCTATTAAAGATACCGCGTTTCATCTACCACTCTCAGAAGAAAAAAAAAATCATCATCGCCATATCAAAAAGTACCGAGCTAATTTGTAAAGCGCAGCGAGATTAAGAAAATACAGTATTTATACTTTTTACCATATATTTCAGAGGCTAAATTTGTCATCATTATTCCAGGGGCTGAAATTTTATGGTATCTGAATTTGTTTTCTAGTAGATGAATTTTTTCCTAGCTAAATCTGTAACAGCGTGACGGAGGGAAGGACCAACATTGGAGCAAGCAAGAGACAAACAGATGTGTTTTATTATATAGTGGATTTTTGACAAGTACGTTTCTAGTAGCAACTATCGTTGTAGCCTAGATATAAATTCCTCCCTTACCTTTGACATTACAGATGTAATCTCAGCTATTTGATGTAAAGGTTTAATAAAATGCAATAGTTAAATATCGTAGTGGTGAATAGATAACAGGGAATACTGGACTACAAGTTGCTTTGAATTGCTCGAACCCAACGAAAGAGATTAGCCTAGACTCATCATACTGAATTCGCTCATCAGGTAAGTTTTTGCCTAGTCTGGTAGAGCATTTTTGGGCGAAATGCCACTCTCAGCAATTTTTGCTTCTCGCCTTCATTGGGATTAAGTGTTGTAAGTAATCCATATATATTATAATTCTGCTTGTGGTTCCATCCATCCGTCCGTCCCGTGGCTGTACGTTACGCTTTTTACTATAAGCAGAAACTTCAACTTGCATGAAGCTCTTATTTTCGCAGGAATGAAGTTCAATTATTGCTGTTTTCTTTCGGCTCGCTCTTGAAAAATTTTGAGTCAGTTTCGAAGCGGACATGAAGTTCATTATTCTACGCGTATCAAACATACGATGATACCGATTTCCGTAACTTGTAATTTTCACGTTGCTGAGGTCATATACCGGTCCAGACATGGGGAAGTGCGTAGCCATGATACGGTTCAAGCCGAGCTGTACTGAACTGCTTCATTCTAAACTGCATTTTTCAAGTGAAAATGCAATATATAAAGAAATGGGCGTAAATTGACAGAAAAAGTGCCTGCAGCGACACGAATAATTTATTAAAAAAAGGGCTGAGTCTGTTGTATCTCGTGGGAAAGCTATCGTACATCCATAATCTACAATATTATTAGCGTTGTTCCTACCTTCGTGTGTTACGCTCTTCAATAACAGGTTCATAGAAGGAAATTAGAGATTTGGTTTCAAATGTGAATCATTTCACATTTGAAATTAGAGATTTGATTTCAAATGTGAATCATTTCACCCATATCATATCTACCTATCGTTTTTCATTTTTTACAGCATTCTATTTGCTATGCTGGTAGTGGATGACTTTTCTAATAGGGCGAGTGACATAGCCTGAATACGCCACCGGTGAACAAAACGGGTATTGTTTTGCATTTCTGCTCTGAAGTCTTTTTTGAAGCGAATGTGCTGCTGGGAAAGCAACCGCCATTACAGTGCGATGTCTGAGCAATACAATAACATCTCGAAAACAGAAGATTACCTTCTTGCGAAAGAAGAAATTTACCGGATCAGTTTTCTTTTATTATAAAGCTATAGCAGACCAAACCAGAAAACTAATGGGCTACTGATCAGTATCCACGGGTTCCAAAATGGGAAAAAGTCGGATGCACCGACAAGAAATTGACACGTGTAACCATATGGAGGGCTAAATTAAATCTAATTAAGCTGTGGGAAACAGAGCTTAGGAAAGGTGAGCAAATGAATAGGAGAACATGGCAAGATGTACGGTCGTTTTTCTCTGTCTTTATCAAGACAGAAGTGCGAATTCTTTGCTGACAGAACAAATGCGTAATTCAGTACTGAAATCGAAATACTAGGAAAGGTTAGACGAGATGTAAGGTAGATGGACTATGTAACGAACGACGAGGATAAGCGGCGAACGTTAGTTCAGACGGGGTGGGTTAGGATATGTGCGCTACTCCTGGTTCAATACATGTAAGGTGAGTGAAAACATTCACTAACCGTGGAATTTCCACGGGTGCTGCTAGTTCCCAATAACTTTGGCACTAAGACTAAGCCAATTTCTCGTGTATCTTAGGTACGTTTACACGGAAATATAGAGTACATTTCAGATAGAAAATAGATCTGAAAGCATTGTCAATTAAGAAATGTACTCACTTATATCTGCCGCGCTGTCACGTACGCAATGGGCCATGATAATGAATCCTTTCCAGTAATACCCACGCATATTGAACGAGAACAAATGCATCTGCCTTGAAAGCTCTCTAGAATTTCCCTGTAACCTTAAATCCTTATACGTAATCCAAGCCACAAAAGGGCTGCTTTCGCATGCCAAGCACTCGGCGCAAACTCATGCACTCAGTCCAGCACAAAATCTCGTCGACAAACACAAAAGTTCGCATTCGTCAATGCGGCTGTCATGAGCTGTAAAAGGAAATCAGGGTATCACTGATACTACAATCAATGTTGAAGCCAAGTCGAGAGCAGGCGATAATTTCATGCAAATTTCATCCGGCGTTTTGCTTTAAATTGATCGTGTTGTGCTCGGTTCAATGGGGCAAGCTTGGGTCCTGTCACGGTGACATGATGGATCGCTCAGAGATGAAGAAAATAACATTAATCATTGATTTCCCCAATCATTTTAACCGAGGTTGACCTGGCTTCGGATCTCAAATTTGCATCATGTGTAGGAAGACATTCAAACTTAACCGCAACTGCTCTATTTCCTTCTCTAACTGTCACCCCTTGCGACATTGAAAATCGCATTCATAAACGCTGATTCGTATCAGAGTAAAATGCTTAGAAAAAAGAACTTTGAAAATTGTTGTTACTTTTTTGGAAAGAATTTGCAGCCAAGCCATTCTTCCAGATGTAAGAGTACAATATTGCTTCTACAGGTTCGGAAGGACTACTTGCGTTAGGTCACGCTCTATTTCGTACCTAGTACCTACATGAACAAAAGTGCGAGTAGGAGCTATCCAAAGGTCACAACAATACATACATACAGAATGGTATACAGCGATATCCGCCACATCAAATTGGAATTCATAATACTTTAATCCTTTACCTTGATAGCAGTAAGCAAACTACAATATTTTTATGCACTCATAGATTACACATCAGAAGTAAAATACCTGCAGTGCGCAACAGCCGGTTTAATTGTTCGACTCAGCATTAACTGTCCAAATAGTTGCAAGACCTAACTGAAAGCAGCGACCGAGTACACTCTAGTGGTTGACAAGAAACCTTCGTTAGGGAGTAAACTGTCGAGATCATCGTTGCTCACCAGAATCTTTTAAACAGCAGCGCTTGATCAAATTAATAAATTTTTCTTCCGTCTTTATCATAAATCAGTGACGCGCGATATGTACATTTCACGTTCCTGATTAGCACATCGCTTAATGTTCATATTGGACGTAATTCGCTCAGTAGCCATATTAATAACACACCCTATAACTTGAGTATAAGAATGCATAACTACAGTTGTAAGCTGGAGGTCCAGTGTTCATCTCCTGGCTTGATCTCTAGTATTTATTTACTAATATACATATATTTGTATATGAGTTAAAATAAAAAATGGCCCTATTTATTGTTAGTTATCTCTATCAGTTTTTTAATCTTTTCTAAAATTCTTTACGTTATCACGATCCAAAAGTTGAAATAGTAGTCCTTCGCTAACAGTTTTACCAGCAATATCACCCAGATCATTATATAAGCATCCTCTCTTATATAATTAGATAAAACAAGAAACTACAATTGATATAAAACGAAAAAAATGCAGTCGGATCTAAGCTTCAGGAGATTCTTCTGAGAAGTTTTTTTTTTACTTTCAAAAAGGACAAATTTTTAAATGTCTTTAATTTTGCGTGAATATTGACGGTCCACTAGGGATAAGCTAGAGCTAGAGGCCAACTGTAAATATTCTTCCTTACTTGTTGAGCCCTGCATCCACATGAGGAATAAAATGACACGGAGTATATTATTACGATATAGTTACCTTGGCAAGGAGTTTATATTTTTGTCAAGTTTGCCTATTTATCCGTTTGTTTACTTAGCTCTCTGTCACCAAGATAACTCAAAAAAGTTATGGACGGATCCTTAAGAAATTTACAAAGAGTGTTGAGGTTAATACTAGGAGCAGATGAACAAACTTTTGTGGTGATCTGTTGGTTTGTTTCTATGGCTGTGAAATGTTTACCAGTAACAAACTTTTGTGTTGATCTGTTGGTTTGTTTCTATGGCTGTGAAATGTTTACCAGTAACAAACTTTTGTGGTGATCTGTTGGTTTGTTTCTATGGCTGTGAAATGTTTACCAGTAACAAACTTTTGTGTTGATCTGTTGGTTTGTTTCTATGGCTGTGAAATGTTTGCCAGTAACATAACTGAAAAAGTTACAGACGGAACTTGAAGAAAATTACAGTAGCTGTTATTGCCATCAAGAGGAGCATTTGAGCAAATTTGGGTGATAATAAAGAAGAAAGCCTAATTTCCGGACCAATTAAAATTTTCGTTAACTTTGCCCTGCTTGGCGGAGATTTGTGCGCTCAGAGTGCTTTAGTTATTATTTCAGTTAATCATATGAAAATACCAAATGATCATGATGCAACCGGTATAGTGAAGCTTTCAGCGCCGGACAATTTTGTTCAACTTTCAGATGACGATAACGTAGAATATTAAAAAAAAAGTCTAAAAAACTGATGCAGACGTAAAAAATAACAAGAACGGTCATCTTTTTAATGAAACTCGTATTATAGAAGGCCTGTTCCCTAAATAAACTAATATGTTTATTATATAGGGTGAGAACCAACACTCTAAGCCCACATAAATATTCCTATGGGAACTCTACACAATGAAATACAGCGCATAGCTCAGACAGTTCGTTACTGACGCTCAAATACAGACATTTATTTTTCTGTGCATAGCATAAAAAATTCGAACCTGCACTTTCGTTCCATTCTTGTTCTTGAAATAATGATGCTACTGATAAGTCTAAACTTCATGTCGAACAGAACACACCTATTAATTTTAATACAACGATAATATAGATTTTTCGGAGCACGTTCATGTCAAACACGTTGCCTTTTAGATCATCCTATACATTCCCACACTTCAATGATATTGATTTCTAAATCACGGCTTATATCGACATGACATGAAATGCAGGCAGAGTACAAATTCTATTATTTTCGAGCACTGATGCCATGACTGTCTCCTGAATTAATTTCGTGATAAGCATGCAAGCATATCAGATCGGGAGACACGCGTATGATTTGGAAGACAATGGATAATTTCCTGACGTGAGCATCAATAAAATGAAATTACCATAAACAGAGTTTCAGTTCTCATCAATTATGATAAACGTATGCTGTGTGTCGTAACCTGTTTAAGGTACTGGCACTGTGCCGTTATGGGCAGGCAGTGTTTTGGTGCAAACGTCTTGAATCATCTCTTGAGTCACGGCTAGAATCACGTCTTGAGGCACGACTAGAGTCACGTATTCAGTCACATCTTGCATCAAGTCTTAAGTCACCTCCTGAGTCGCGTCTTCTATTGCCCTTGAATCTTGATTACAGTCACATCTTGAGCCACGCTTACAGTCTTGAGTCGTGTTTCGGGTCGCGTCAAGAGTCAGGCCCTCAGTTACGTCAATCACATCCTCAATCACGTCTTCAGCCACATATAGAGTCACGGATTGAGTCACGTCTAGAGTCACATTCTCAGTCACGTCCAGTCACATCTAGAGTCCTTACTGGAGTCACCGTAGAAGTTCACAGCTAGTAGTACTGAACACTACATGTGTGTTTGATTCATCTCCTATGAGCGACATCATTGTTATTATTTAGTCATACCAGACTGTTGAGGTGGGATCGGAAAAACTCCAAGAGGTTGACAAACCCCTACTCAACCAGCCCATTGAGTGAAGAAAAAGAAGACGGAAAAGAAAGAAAGAAAGAAAGAAAGAAAGAGAAGATCCGAGATCACAGAATAGCTCTGTGTACAGATCGTTTAAAGCTGCCAATACCCACACCAGCAAAGACAGAGCCATCAAGACCATTCCATGTATCCACACACGATGAAAAAAAAAAGAACGAGAATACTGGCCCGTACGGCATCGTAACGATTCCAAGGCAAACTCATGAAGAGCACCAGTACGCCGAGTATACCTCACCCGAACAAATGGCTCCGGAAGAAAATCAGACAGTGGATGACTAGGGAAGTTATAAATTTCATACAAAAAGCAGACCCCACCAACTGTTCGACGATGCACCAGATTACAAGGCACAACACCATCCAGCATGAACGCACATCGACGAACCACTTTGTCTAGCAAACACAGATGACAATCGGCAGCAGAACCCCAGACTACGGAGCAGTATTCCAGAAGAGGGAGAACATAGCAATTCAAGCAGCGACGTGTCAATTCTACCGACCCAAACACCCTCCAAGTACGCCTCATAAGACCAATTTTCTGCGATGCACGTG
The DNA here is from genome assembly GCA_001587735.2 of Parhyale hawaiensis. Lineage (NCBI taxonomy): Eukaryota > Metazoa > Arthropoda > Malacostraca > Amphipoda > Hyalidae > Parhyale > Parhyale hawaiensis. The sequence continues at coordinate 22,479,173 of LQNS02277717.1, read as the reverse complement.
ACGCAACCGAACGAATGTGGGGCTCAAACGTCAACTTTGGATCACAACTGACACCCAAGATTACCAAGTCATCAATCACAGGGAGTGACACACCATCCAGTATGAGTGCAGGGAAAGGAGGTCTCACTGTACGTGACCTGGACACGAGCATGGTCATAGTCTTGCCCGCATTTAGCCTCATCCCCCACCTAGAACACCAGGAATCAATCACTTCCATATCATGCTCAATGGATTCTGAAACCTCCAACCTATTACTGGACTTATCGCAAACAGCCAGCAAAGTAACATCATCACCATAACCAACAAGTAAATATCAAACTATCAGGCACGCTAACAAACAATAAATAAACAGACACCATGAACAGAGGAAATCATCAAAAAATACAAGACAAAACAAATTGACAGTTATGATAGCTACAAAAGCGGCCAGCCATCCACGCGGACCAGCCCTGCCATCACCAGTACGAGCTTTGGCCGAAAAGAGGAAGAAGAGAGAAGAAAGGAAAAGAGTATCAGGTGGTACTACCTGACGGAAGATAGAGAGGAGCAGACTGAGAGAGACTGAGTACCCAGCTATGGCACCAGCCTGTTCATTTCCTTTCAAGATCACCTTCTCAGCAAGAGCTGCGGCTAGCTGCAACATCCCCAGCGGAGAAGGCACTCAGGACCCTTGGGTTTGTGAGGCCCAAATGTATTGTGACAGGCAAAATGCCCGCCAGAATGTGATAGCCTTTAACTTTACAGGAGGTAATGAATTGAGTTCATGGATACATATATATTGTTTTACGGGGCACACATGCAGCGCGTAGATCCTGACCTTCACCAATCTACTGACACTGACTCAGTGCACCCCTAGGGTTCGATTGAAGCCACTTTAAAAACTCTAGATCTCATTCAGTTCATTTATCTTGTCCAGAATATTAATTCTAAGCGTTCGATTTGCAACTTGGGGCCGAGTGGCATTCGTAATCGATTTGTGATTAAACCTAAAACTCATTCCAAAGTGGCAGACTAAACACACAAGCTTGAAGTTTTGAGAGGTTAAACTAAACGCGGTAAGCTATCTCGATGCAATAGCAGTGAACGAATCGAAGGCTCTTTAATGCACATTTCTATATCATCCAAAGAACCTGAAAAAATATGAGCCACTGAGCAAGAGGCACCAAGAGGTTAGTAGAAAGTGTTGAATATTTATCAACTTACGACTGAGTTTACATTGACGCATACTTTAGCAATACGAATTAGGGAACGCAAGAGCGCTGTAGCGTAATCGGATGGGTAGTTTGATGCCCTCTTAGCTTTCACCTTGATGATACTGCGGACGAGCTCCAGGTGGCGTTATGCACGCCACCTATCTTGTGCAGAGGTGTTGCTGCAGTCCGTGACTAGCGGTATGGCTAACAGCGAGTTATCCTCACAATTCACGTAGCCGATTACAGCAGGTTTATCTGGCACTTTCAGTAAGCATGTGTCCAGAAAGTTTCTAGATTTTACAGTCTCTGTATCGGGGACATTTCGAATGTGACGTGGTATTTTGTGGAACAATCTCGCCCCGGACGGTGAAACTGCTACAATACTTCGTGGCTATCGCATCACCACCAGTTTTCATCGGAATTTTACTCCACAAGTGCGACCAATCGGTCTGAGTCTCTAGTCTGGATTCGCCCATTGACGTTGACAGTGGTAATGCGCTCAAATCTTCTTTGAATTGAGTACATTTGAAGTTGAGCAAGTCTTTCGTGATAGTTTAATTCTTTGGATTTTAGCTGTGCACGATCTCTGGATAGCCTCGAGGCGCTCGAAATCTTTTCACAGGCACAGTATTCAATCCTCGGCAGTATTAGCAGTTTCCATAAGGTAAGCATTGTGTCTGCCTCTCGGGAAGAGAAAGTTCGAAACACCCATCCGCTCCATTTATTGCCTATGGTAACAACTCGAGCCACGAGATCTTCATAAGTGTCATTATCTTGTGTTCTCACCCCAATGTCCCTTAAAATTTGCCTTGTTCGATTTCGCTTCCATCTCTCGTTTGGGACGTATGGGAGAAGTTTTTTCCGTATCGTAACAGTTCAAATTTTACTTCGTTGAAGGTCATGTTGTTAACCGATGTCCAGTGAAAGATGTTGGTTAGATCTAATTGCCCACCCCGTATGTCCGTCATAGATTGTACCGCTGCTAATATCCGTGTGTCATCAGCGAACGATGAGGGAACGGCAAACTTGCATTGGTGCCCTATATCATTTATCATGATGAGGAAGGTCTAGTACAGAGTCATAATGCTCAAGCAGCTGCTAAGTGGTTGAACGTTTATGGCGAAAGCCATGTTTTGGACTTGACGTAATCAGGATATTGCTCTCTAAATAATGTACTAGGTGTTTCCTAAACACCTTTTCAAACGTCTTCACTACGTGACTAGTTAGGGAGACAGGTTTATAGTTAGCTAGATCCGTGCTTTTTCCAGCTTTAGGAATTTAACAAGAACCGTAAATAATGCAAAAAATGGGAGAGCAAATGTCAAAAACGCTAGTAGCTAGTGGCACCAAAATTCTTGTGATGAATATCTCGCAGTGAAGTGAACTTTGTGTGACCTGGTTCCAAAGATGGCGTTGATTTTATCCATACGGAAATCTTTAGTTAAAACCCAAATAACAGTTCGCTTCCGAAAGTGTAGAAACAGCCTTGCTTACGACGTCATTCATGAATTACGCGGGTCATTAGCCTACATATGGCTCAAGTAACTAAATTGTTTCAACCAGAAACATTATTTTAGTGCTGCAGAATTTAGTTACGTGCACGGTAATTAAGAAGAAAAAGCTAACGTTTTTCATCTTAGAAGCAAAATGCTTTAGGCTGAATGATTAGGTTTTCTGAAACAGAGAATTCAGCGTGCGTAGGTGCACCGTAACAATTTTGTCGACTCTGACCGCTCGAGCTGAACGAACTTCACCCAAGCCACCGCGGCGCTTCCTGTGAAGCGGAGGACCCGGCCGTTGTCAAAGGCCGCAGCTACGGAATAACTCGAGGAATCACAGAGAATTAGGGAGACAAATTGCTTTTTCCGGCAGTCCCATGGAACGTCGTGTGCACACTTTGGGAGGTGTGCAGGCCACACGTCTCCTGGCTGATACGGTAAATTTCTTTTTACGAACAAGTGTCTCTGCTGAGGAATGATGAAGTTCCAGTGACCCTTTCTTTTAAGGCGTGTCATGTAGTTCTCGTGTTTGCTGCGAGAGAAAGTAGGTACCGACAAGTCAATAAACGATGAAGATGATTGTATCATCCTGTCAGGCATAGCCTTGCTATAATATCATACCGTGCTCTTGGTGAATAACGCCTCTGATGTTGTGTGTGATAGAAGATGATAATAATGATATTAACAACAATAATGTTTATAAATGTTAGTATTATGTTGATGATCCATTTCACTAGCATGTCTTTCATCGCGTTTCATGCATATTAAACTGAGATCGCTTGTGAATGGATGTCGAAGATATATGTTGGTCCATCACGCCATTTTACGGCATATACAGTATAAAAAAAAAAATAGCCCTGAAGACCAAAGTTGTCCACTAGTCTTTCGACATCACTCATGGACAGCTAGGTCACGAATGAATGCCGCTTAATAAATTGGAATAATCATAGGAATGAGTGTGACGGTCGAATGATTACTTTCGTAATGACGTGCAAAGGATTACATCTTACTATTTGTAGTATGTGCAAAGATTATGTAACACCCATTTCTCTCAGGAGATGCCAGGTAACATGCTTCCACCACTAAGAAATTTTCAGAATGAAAGTGCAGTAATTATGTGTCTAATTTTACTAAAAGATTAACTGAAACTAAATGAATAAAAACCGTAGGACCATCTTTTCCATCTTTCTTTCGCCTGAGAAATGTTCAGGGGACATTAAAAGAAACCGCCGATGATCTTCGTTTTCGCTAATTTTTCTGTCCGTGAGAACTCGAGCGACAAAGACTTCAGAGCAACGAATCCTGGCAGCAACAAATTGGTCGCCGATCAATTAAAAAACAATGGGAAGAGAAAATAGGTTTTGCCTGTGAGCGAAGAAGACCTTATCGTGTGAATTTGTGGGATCAGTGCAGGAAGGCGAGGCTCCATTTACATGGCGCTTCCATTGTACGGCGCGCCGCAATCGTCGCGATTGCCTGGACACTCCATCAATGACACAGCGATTGACAAGAAATTTATTGCAGCGAATGCAGTAAAGCTATCAGGTGTTATTGGCCGTAACCGAAACGGCAAATACATCGCAGCTGTAAATATGGCGGCGAGTGATTGTGCAAAGGTCGGAAAGACGGCGAATGCAATTGGCTGATTTTAAGACTGGATATGCGGGTACCAGCCATTGTTGTGAGAGCAGAAAGATGATTTCAAATTAACTGAAAAAAACTAAAGTTCTTTTAGTATCCTATAGTACTCACCCCGAAATTCTGATGCTTGTACCAAATACTGGAGATAGTTAGTCTGTAGTGCATGCGCATTTCTAGAAGAGCCTTTACTTTGATATTCACCCGCCTTATATATTGTGTTATCACTGCAGTTATTAAACGATTTCTAAGATATACTACGATAACCTTACGTGTCAACGTTTTTTTTTCACCGCGAGGAAACATACAAACGAAAGATCTGCGTAATAAACATGCAATAAGAAGGCTTGAGGAAAGAGAACTTTTCTATAAAACTGTATGTCAATTTTTGGCTATGTAAAATAAAGTTGTTCTTTCATGAAATATAAAGTTCTAGCAATGCACTTTAAATATAAACCAGCCTTCAAGGGACACCCAAGCAATAATAATATCTATACGCACCGACCCCACACCAAGCCTGCGCTACGTAGACCGTTTCCAAGCTCAAATTTCGTGCACGCCATAATCCATTCTCATTTTGCAGGCCCTGTAATCTCCGTTACCACATATTCCAGAGGGGACAATTTGCATAGGGCCATCCATAAGACGGCCTTATTCCTGTCCTTAAGTCCAGAGATTGATGTTCAGAAGTGTTTAGGTGGCTACAGGGCAGCGCCTGCATACTTAGCCAAGCAAAATGTGAGGATTATTCTTCATGATGTATTATTATGAATTATTTCGTGTTCTCGTGAGCTTAGGCTTAGCTATTATGCAAATATAGGGGAGTGTACAGCCTGTTATCTCCTAGCACCTGACAAATGCTGCCCTTTAAGTCAACAGAAGCGAAGCCTAAACTATAGCGATTATTGTTTACTGAAACCAGGCGTTGACTCATAGACAAACATACTTGGTTTTTGCGGCACTATGCTGCCCAGATAATACTTTGAATTCTATAAAAAAGTTTCAAATAGCTTTAATTATTAGTGTGCAATTCGAACAGATAATATTTACTGTGTCTAACACGGTAGGATGCTCGTGGCAGAAGGTTTTGGCAGTGCGAGGGCTCGATCATACCAGCTACCTACAACGCAAAGTGACGTGCACTTTCAAGTTTTCAATTTACGGAAATTAAGCTAGAAGATATCAAAGGTAAGTTAGTGCCATAAGTGGCATGAAAATGTTCCTTTTACAAATTAAAACCGCAATTCGATACGCAATACTGCCGCTATTCTTATGCCAAGGCCGCATATGCATTCGTGAGAACAAAGAAAGGGAGAAAGAAAAGTAATTCATTTTCTCATATGGATCCAATGCCCAAGTTTTAAAACTCACAACTAGAAGCGAAAATGAGTTCCTCGCTCTTAGTCCAGAAATATATGTATGTAAACTCGGTAGCATTGATACGGTGGCGTTAACGACATGTGACCTGCTCAGCCTTGCATCACATCACATAATAATTTTTGCAAACATTGAGTCTGGACTCGGCATCAGATGCGCCTTCTCATGTGGAAAGCCTCAAATCAGGACGACAAAAAGACGCACACCTGCATGCAGCGGCGCTTTTAATCAGTGCAATACCCTCACTCTTATGGTGAGTATGCGTTAGTTGTCAACATGCCATGCACGAATGTTCATATTATGTGCGCTGTATATGTAGTATTATGTATACATTTATAAATCTATATAGGTATCCAGAATAGCCCAAAAATCCCTGCTGGGTCGTAAATTTCTAAGAATTTTCTATTATTTAGTATTTTCTTAATGAGAAAAAGTACTGTGTGATGTATTATGTATGCAAATTAGTCTCCATTGAGCCTGTGATAATGATGAAATGCCATAATTTAGAAAAAAAAAAGTTGCCAACTATAGATACCTTTAATAATATTTGGGCCACCGTAAGCTAATCTATTTAATAAGCACAAAACATGTCCAGTGAAAAACAAGAATATATTTGAAAGGAGTTCTGAACGACACAACTATTGATATTTTTCATCTTTCAAAAAAATTATTGAGAATGGAAGATATATTCCCCTCCATGGTAGCAATATATTACATATGTCCAAATATATATAAAATGAATATTAGGGATCACGTCGGAGTTGAACCGACGACTTCCAGCTAACAACGCCGGTACCACATATAAATTTACAAGGGGCGTATAAAAAGTTTAATCATCACTGTATAATCTCAAGAAGCGCTAATGCATGGTGAAACCTATAATTTTTCTGAAAGTACAACCTATTCTAAATATTCATGCTAAATTTTGAGATTCTGAAAAAGTTGAAAAATGAATCATCAAAAATCCCTCAGCCCTTTTAACTTTTCTGATGCTTAGAAGTTTTCAAACACCCCTCGTGTGTGTATCTATATATATTATCTTGTTCGTCACTACTTTGAGCATCAAACTTTTGGCAGAAATCAGTACACTTTACGTCTGAATAGAAAATGAAGGGGCGGCTGGTACGAAAACTGTCATAATTCAAGCGGCTTAAATTTTTATTGTGAATACTTCAGCGAATTCCAAAGACGAAGAGTATACAAGGTATAGATGAAAACTGTGCAATATATACCCTTTTTAGGAATAGGGAATTATGCACTTGACACTTGTAAAGGCAAGGTCTCTGCATTTGGTCTATAGATAGTCAAATGAAGTGCTTAATACCCACTGGAAAGCACAGTAAAGTAACACAGAGTTTGTGATGGTCATAGTGCCTCAGTGGTGCCTACTGTTCCGTGATACTTAATGCCCCGCTTTACCTTGCACAGCTTTCGGGTCTATTACAAATTTTGTAATTGATCGAATGTAAATTTTTCTCAATGCGAACATCAATTATTTGTGGAAACTAGAATGTCTCGTGGAGTAAGACCATCGCCAGCGAGGACAGGGGAGAGGCTGGGAGGGGGCGGCTGAGGGCTGAAAGTACTGAGTCAGCAGCTTTGGTATTTTCCACATCTAGGTCAACCCACCTGACTGCATGTAAGAGATTGTGTTGATAACTCAGTTTATTCTGGAGTTTGTTGGATGGAAAGACATACAATTATGGACACATGCAGAACGGAAAACCCATTATCACATCTCACGATTCGTTTGCAGGTGATAAAAAGCACAGCTCTTCCACGTAGCAGTTTTGTTTTTATTTAACAAGCAAATTTTGCTAAGGAAAATATTTGTTTGCAGATGAATAGTTTTTCGGTGAACGGTGCAACTTAACGTGTAGTTTCTATATGCGTAGAAAAGATGGGATTTTGTGTTCAGAAGATGGACTTCAAATCGACATTGCACTCGTGCATGTCACGTTACCATCAATCTATTTACTAGTAAAGGCGTCCGTTTCTTCTTGGCCAATCAATTATTCTCCCTGCACGAGTTCACTCTAAAATTCAATGCATGGGTTAAATGTTTACTGCAATGTGAAAGTTTACAAGGATTTAAATGTACGCTACAATGTACGAATTAGGCGGGATACCATGTATTGCCCTCCAGATATCAGCACAACAGACTTTGCGCATGGAAATATATCTGTACACAAAAATATCATGAATTACAAGAATTCTACGATGATATCAGTGATTACCTTTCTTACACAGTCCTTTCAGCGGGTGTCGTCATAAGACCAAAAGCACAATAATTAAGCGGCAGTCAAGGGCTAGTATCCCACTATATATTGGGAACCCTTCTTCGGTTCTAAGCTGCATGAAGCACTCGGCATCGAGAGGCAAATTAAGGGAGGTACGACTAGGGATTCTCAACTTGGCTCTCGGCGCTAACTGCATCTCCTGTGCATCGAACTATCAGATCTTTAAAATTGGAGAATTCCGGCAAGGAAGCCTCGTGAGGGGTTTCCACTCTGTGCGATATAGTAAATGATTATAAAAAATAAAAAAAATATCTTGCAACAAAATTATGCTCAAGAAATGAAATCAGCAAATTAAGTAATCTTCGAGATACCTACATGAGAGCGAAGAAACTAGTTTCGTGCATCTACCGCACGGTAGCAACTTTCATAAATGAACATTTAGTATTAAATGGCTGTAATGTCTAAAGGCTCCTTAGGTACATAATACCACATGGTCCAAAGAAAGTACAAAACAGGGAAGGTGAAGAGCATAAAAATGTGGATGAGTAATTCACTTCGTCTGTTGTCAAAAATCGATTTTTAGGTTAAGTTAATGCTTTAACAGGCGATTGAAAAACGTTATCGTAGGAATAACAAAATGGAAGTAATCATACATGGTCACTTGCCAGCAAGTATTAATTGTATACATTGCCAGTCAATGCGAGTAAGGAAACTGAAACGCCGAGTTTCATGTCAATCAAACAATGAACTCACACAAGAAGGATCAGGAGGCGTGCAAAGGGAAAGTCTGAAGAAAAGAGGAAAAAAGAAAAAAAAAAGACGTGAATTCAAGCATGAAGATAGTAACCGAAGAGCAACTGAAAGGCAAGGTGTTCGGTAGTTTTATCCAGGCTAAAGGAGCCCATGACGTCGTCCAAAGGGAGCAACTTCCATTAGTATAGAATATTAGGCTCTAACTGACCTGATCATATTGTTGCTGTGAATGAGTCAGAGCTCCTTGAAGTTTATTTGCAAAAAATCCAAAAGGTTTCAGGACTACTCGTAGAAAATTCTAGACTTGATCGATGAGGTTTCGGATTTGAGCTGCAATACAAGATGGTAGAGCCTATCGAAAGGCTCAGCCTCGTGTAAACATAAGATCAAGTGCGAGAGCACACTGGCTATGTATCGAGCGCAAACCACCAGTGTTCTCTAAGCCTCTCGCTCTTATCTCCGTTTGCTTCGTTCGTTACACGCGTGGCTGACTTCCTGCTATTGAGCAAACTATTGCACCTAAGCAGAAGGCTTGCGGATCTTGGAGTATCTGCTCTTGTAAGAGGGGAAACTCTCGAGATTTTACCCTAATACGTACGGTCTGAGGATCCTGGAGATGTCATATTGTAAACGAAACTTTTAGGTTTTGAAAACCCAGTAAAACAAAAGAGGAGAGTAACTAGCTTTTACAATTAGTGTAAAAAAGAGTGAATAAAAGTAGAAGAAAGAATACAATGTCAAGCTTTAGTGTGTTTCTATTGCTTCAGGATAAGACCTTTTATCACTTCTTACGATTCAAATTACTGTATGTATATAAGTACGGTATATACAAACATATATACTGTATATATAAAATTAGGGGATGTAATGCTCAGGCGAAGAAGTATTAAGTTTGAAACTATTTTCTCTGCATAGCTTGTAGACATTGTAATATTTTTTCATTATTTGTAGATTTAAAAAGCCAGGAAGAACAATAGCGCACCAATCACGGTTGTTCAACATTTAAGTTGCTTTCGTATGCACACTTCATTTTACTTTCACGCTTCGCCGAGTTCTCAATTTGAGGCGGTCTGGAGGGTTACTGTGCTATCGAATCTTGGAGCATCTGCCGGTGGTTGGCAGACAGAGACACGCTCGCTCAGTCTAATTTCCATACAGGAACCAGAGATTAGGATTCAAGTTTATCCTGCAGTGTTTGAAACTAAGATACAAGCGACACGGGCGCACATGCGCGCAGCCTGTTCTCACCTTTCGTAAATATCTCGAATGACTCTGACGATAGACAGCAACTCCGAGAAAATGTAATCCTTTAGATAAAGCGGCCAATGAAATTTACTGGTACTTGAACTCACCTTCAGTAAATGTCTCGAATGACTCTGGCGAGAGACAGAAACTGGAAAGAAACGGAATCGATTAGATAAAGCTGCCTCTGAAAATTTACCAGTATACTCGGAAAACGAAGACGCAACAGTCTATATAATTCTATCTTTGCCCGCTGAAATATAAGCTATTCTTTGGTTAGAGTAATGAAGCTTGGGAATTTCGCAAGCTTTTAACAGAACGTAAGATTGGCTTTATTTCTAATTTCAGGAAAAGGGCTAACTGATATCTGCAACTGCAGCTCGTACGGACTGCAGCACAGTTCTTGATGAGAATACACTGCGACCCAGGGGGTATTAGTCCAACATTTTTTTTTATTGATTTTTCACTGAAAATCTTCTGTCTGACGAGAATTATGTTTTCATATGGCAACACTGTGTACTTAGTTCATCTGGCAATATTTTCTTTACATTCTGAATAGGTTGGTTGCAGAACATTCCTTTGTTTAACAGATATACTGTGAGCCACGCTATTAGTCCATTTAAATAATATTCAAAATGGGACATGCTAAGGATCTAACAGACGAAGAGAAACAAACCATTATCAAAGAAACGGCCGAGAAGACCTCATGTGCGTCTATTGCCAGCATTTTAGGCCACGATGTTAGTACAATTCAACGTTTTTTGAGGGATCCTTGCAATCGGAAGACACGGTCTGATAAAGGTAAAATAAAAGCTGTGAACACGCGGGATACCAGAAAAATTAAACGTCAAGTCTTCAAAAAGCCGGGAAGCACAAGCAAAACAATTTTGAAAGCTCTGGCCTCAATTAAGTGCCAAAAACTACGCGAAACCGAAACTTGGGGGCTATTGCAAATGTGAAATCTCCCGAAAAAAGCCTCCATTGACACAAAGGCACATGCTTCTGAGAGTTGAGTGGGATAGGTCTTACATGAAACAGGATATGCAGTGTGTTTTATTCACAGATGAGACCAGAGAGACTCTCGATGGCCCAGACGGATGGTCTAAAAGATGGGTCGGATTTGAAGGCAGGCTTCACCATCGTTTCCGCCGCCATCAAGGCTGTGATGGTATTATAATGTGAACTGGGATTATGAATGACTAGTGGGCCCGTGCGTGAAGAATTCACGCAATAACCAATACGTTTGCCTAATGCCTCTAGGCCGGTGCGGAATCTCCTCTTCTCTTATTTGCTTCTTAATTTTTTTCTTTTCTTCATTGATTCTTTGTCGTGCTGTCATACTTAGGTCTTGTGTACAGACAGGCAGAAGTAACATCTTGAGTAAAACACTTCAACAAACTTAAACAAAATACCAGCTTGTATATAATGTGTTCGTTCCGTAGCAAAGATACTGTTGATACCGTCTTTCCACCTTAAATATCTGTTTCATTTGAGGTGCTCAAATTTTGACCTATGAAGAGAAAACTGCTTCGTCAGAGGAAAACAGTAAGCTAGAAGAAATAGTTATCTACTGCCCGTGAAAACTTATGTTTCGTCAGTTTCGTTGACAATTGCATCAAAGTGGGAAGAATAGCTCTTGCAACGAAGTCATCTGTGGGAAGAAACTACGCATCAAGAAGCATGAGAGTGCCAACGGAAGCTTCAGATATCTTCAGTTCTACGATTTCAACTTCGGCAATGCAAGAAGTGCATTCAGACATAAGGTCGCCCTATACTTTGACGTAGATTCGATGCATGGAGAAGCTAATACTCGTACAAATCAGACTAAGCCTGCGATGTCTTCATTGTTAGAATTTCAACTGTCCCTGCTTTAAGATACGTTTGCCATCTTCTGCAACCCGGCCTATTTTCTGCCTATCACTTTCAATGGAGCATGAGAGGACAACCAGAGCCTTCAACCTGGGCTAAATTCCGCCTATCTATTTCGTTAAGAGCGTGACACCGAACATATAAATATATTTATAAACACCCAACGGTCATTCTTAGTATTAGATTAACTTCTAGGTCCAACAATGGTCCGTGAAGGAGTTAAAATCAATTCTGCTAATTATTGTGCCCTACTCGATGAATGTCTTGTTCCTTTTCTCGACGACCAAACTTTGGATCTTCGCAAAAAGCTGGTTTTCATGCAAGACAATGCACCCTCGCATTCAGCCAGAGCTACAAAAAATTACTTGGTTTCTTTGGGGTTCAAAAACCAGAATTTGATGGTGTGGCTACCCAATTCTCCAGATTTGTATCCAACTGAAAATTTGTGGTCCATCATAAAGCGCAAAAGTTATACAGAGGGTAAGCAGCTTTCTTCAAAAACAGAATTGTGGGAGGCCATACAAGTCGCTGCAAGATCCATCATGGTACAAAGAAATTGACTTATTCATTTAATGACCGCATTTTTGAGGTCACAAAACATAATGGACGTTACATCAATAAATGAGCTTATTGTTTCTTGTTTATTTTGCCTTATTTGCTGATGCAATATGTTCCAAGTATTTTTGAAGTATTATTTAGTAATTGATAAATAAACTGATAGTTAATTTGTGTTTTATTCATCATATTTAGCTAATTTTGATATCTGAGACTAATATCATGGTTCAGGAAATAGAGGGTGGATTACATATAAGGAAGTTTCTAAATGGTATGAAGCAAACAGTTTCTCAAATAATAGGATTATGAACATTGTACATGATTACTCTGCGACATACAATAGAAATATCAAGTTATGTTTACAGAAAATAATAGTTTTAAAGAAAAATCAAATTGGATTAATACTGTTAGTCGCAGTGTATACTGTAGTATCTTTTGGAGTGCTAGAGGATGGCTGTTGGCAGTTTTAAAGATTAGATCATGCAGCCTATTCTCGAAAAGAATTAAGGGAAAAGACTTATATTGTATCCAAGAGTATCGGTAAAATACAGAGTGAGTAAAGATAATGCTACAGTTCCGCAGTGCGTATGCACGAGCTTCCCCTGGAAAGCAGCATGGAAGGTTGATAATTTAAAGACTGGGGAAATAAATAAACAGTCTGTTGCATGTTCATCAGTAAAGTTTTGCAAAAAGTTTAAAAGTAATGGCTTTCATCGCGAGATCGATAAAAAACATCTTAGTTACTGCTCATTCTTCCTGCTGTCCTTTTAAGTAAACGGGTCCGTTGCATAGAGAGGATAGTTTCAATTGAGAGACGAGGCCGGTAAGCGTAAGATTTTAAGTTTCCGCCAGCTTACAGAAACATCTGAGTACACCTCATTGCTACAGTTGTCCAAAGATCGAGACGGTTCCGTTGCACGCACCACATAGTTCCAATTGAGAGAGAGGGGCACGAACAGGTAAGACTCAATCTTTCTTTTCCACCTGCGATATCGATCAGAGTAGACGAGTTTGGACAAGGCAGGGGTGCCGTACATGTCCTGACCGTGCCTCCTCAGCTACATACAACAAGCTCCCTTTTTTTTAGCTCCACAGCTCAGTCTCGTGGGCCGCCTCATAACACGAGTAATATTGGGTTACTCTTGCAGTCTAAAATTGCGAGGCTTTGCACTGCAAAACAGGATTGGGAGAGCCAGGTCGGCGTCAGGAGTTATTTATGAGAGGTTGTTGTTGTACCAATGGAGCTCAGGTTTAAAAGAATACGCCACCTTGCGCTTGATTTGGGCTTGCACAAAAACACACACACACTCGCTACACGTACAGACTGTAAAGATCACCCCATGCTCAAGCGAAGATCTCTTGCGCGCGTATACAGTTAAGGAGTTATGAATTAGAGCGTGTAGCTCATGGTCAAGGCTCGTAAATTTATCTTCTTTGGGGTGGGTGAAAAACTGACGAAACTTTCTTGTACAAAGATTGCAGGCATTCGTTAATTTTAATTGGACAAGGGAGCTTTGCAAGCCAAGCTCTTGTTTCCTCTAAGGTCTGAGATTTCTTTATTTTTGGTTTATCAGCAAGGATCGATGTACTGGTATGACCTGGAGAGAAACGCGTTAATATTTTAGAGGAGTGCCGAGAATCTGAGGAAAAGGTTTGGCGAGATGTAGCGTGTCTAAAGAATTAACTGAAGCGGGAAGCTGTTGACCGGTCAATGCAGAGCCTTAAACTTGGTTAACTCTACTAAAATTTGCATACAGGACCGACCTGTTGATAAGTTCTGCGCGTTCGCGAGTAGTCGTAGGCAGCTCGTGTTTATCAGTGGCTTTTGATCGAAGAAGAACATAATTTTCTTAGCTAAAACAGTGTTCCATTTCTAAGAATAGAAGAGCGCACTGCCGTCATAACAGCGAAAATCGACCGAAGTGACACCAACCACTCTCACCAGGTCCGGTCTCTCGTAGATTGCTATATATAAAGTGGCTGCAGTAATTACACGATAATCCAAATTAATCTCTATTGAATCAACCTTTCATGTAACTGAACAATAAATTAGATACAGGGTAACGGAACTATACACACATAATTTCTGTCATGACCGACATAGATGAACCTCTAGAAGTAAATGCCAATATAATCTGAAATATAAGACGTAACCTTACCAAGACACTTCAAAGCAACCCTAACTCAATTAAACTTAATCCTACCAGAAACAATAATTGGCCGGATGTATCAGAGCTTCGGGGTTTACTACCGCTGACGGTTGACTGACGTTGGTCGGCAGTTAACGTCTAATTGACGTAATAAACCTAATGTCTCTTGTTATGGTTCCAGCTCTTAATGAACGGCACGACGGCAGTTGTATGGCGTGCTGTGCAGCGTGGGGCAATCTTCCAACGTAGCTGCAGCTCCGTCATCTCTTTCACATGTTTATAGATCACTAGTAACTTATTCAGTAATTTAATTCTGCCCGGTTGTTCGGACACTACTTCTCGGTATTATACAACACTGATTAGCAAGTAGTAAGACACACATAAAAAAAATAAAGCAGTAGCGTAGTGTACGCACAGCGAAAAATAGAAAAATACATACATATATATAAAATGATCCTGAAAAAGCGTTTGAGTCACTGTTTTAGTTGAGAAAAAGCTACGACAAATTACTGTTTCGGGCATTAATAGCAATGAATTAAATCATCAGGAAAAGCTCATCACTTTAGCCTGATAATTACTGAAGGAAACTGCACGCATGAAAACAATATCACCAAGTGGTGAGTATGTGCAACTGCCCCATGTTGAGGCAGGTTAGTGCTCAGGAGCCCATTATTTTTATGCAAGCTATTTTTAGCGTGTTATCGCAGCCCTATAAGTATGTACGATGTATTTAAGAAAAATGAAGGAAAATGAAGTCAAACTATCACTGGCAATAGTAAAAATAAATTTACCTAATACGTATAACAACAACGCTAATAGTAATTTGGTCTTGTAACCTCATAAATGTTATATTGCTTCCTGATATGGCGCAAGCAACTATTACATACCTATAGCTTGTCTCTGGTATACCGATTATGCCGATATTGTTCTTCGGACGAAGTCCAGGTGGTGTTCCGTATGCCACGCTATGTGTGCAGCGAAGTGGCTGCATGCTGCGACCCGTGATCAGCAAGAGGGCCACCAGTGAGTTAGCATGGCGTCATATCTCGGCAGTGCACGTCAACGCCTACAGCTCCTTACTCCGATATTTTTAGTAGATATGAATCCCGCAAGTCTGGGATTTTTGTAACTTCATGCACATAAGCGGCACTGCGAATGTAACGGAGCATCGTCTTGACCAGTCTAAAGCCCGGTGCCCACGGAACGTCTTCCGCTAGGAGCCTAGAGGCAACTCAACTAATCCAACTGCGTAGTCGTGGCCGTGACTTCAACATGATGTCTATGAACATCGTGCAATCTTTACGTACCTAAACTGCTCGTAATTAGGAGCGATAAATGAAGGTTCGCCATTGCCACTTGCTCTATATGGGGTAAAAATTGCAGTAGCGACTGAGATTTTCTCAATTTTCTTATACGGTTAAGTTGTGCCCAGGCTGAAGCCGTGCCGCGGCTACGTAAACGGATTGTTGAGTTGGCTCTAGGCTGGTAGTGGCAACAAAAGTTGTTACGTGGGCACCGGGTTTTACGCCTGCACGGTGAAGCAACTCGACAGAGTATGCCGACCACTGACTATGACGTAGTTAACATTGGTACGTCATCCATTAACGAAGAAGGAACGGGATTTTTGTATTGATGTCCTATGCTACTGATAATTAGGAAGATTGTTGTGCCAAGGACAGTGCACTAGTCAGCTGTACTCAATCACTATAATATTTCTATGTTTTTTCGTAAGACAAAAAAAAAAACGTCATTTAAATATTAGGATTTTTATCTCTTTAAAACGTTTAGCGTCAATTAACACTTATTGAATCACGAAGCTTCGAACGCGTATCTGAAAACCCAACTTCTTTTGTTTTCATAAATATTGCCGAATGGGATACTTTGTGAGTGTAATCACCTGTGAAAAACCTGGGAATTTCATATTGATCCTCTTGAAGCGATGCGCAGGTGTTCGTCATGGTTGTAGTGCAAAAATATTGGCAGAAGATAAGCGCTGGCAGGCAGTGACGCCAGCTGCAGATACGTTGTCCACCATCCCGTTTACGAGCGCGAGTAAACCTTCTACTTTATGCTGAGGTGCATAGCGAAGTGGGAAGTGCGTGGGAAGGTATCATCAGCAATTGGTCTATTTAAATATGGCCTTCACTTTTAGAGTAAATTGACTAAAAAGAGCTGGAACTAGTGGTGCTGTAGACATGAGTCTGCCTAGCTTGCCTAGTCATATTTGAGGTGCCTAACATTCTCATAATTCGCTTGAGATAATCTAATTTGATTAGTTTTAACTTGTCCGGCTATTAGTCTTGATCACTTCATTTGCAGCCTTGGCTTGATTTTCAAGCGTTAATCTCAAACCGATTACGCTTGAGACAGCAGACATTTTAATTCTTTCATACATGAACTTAGATTCTAAGTGGTGAATTGAACACTCACGATTGAATTTCCAAACTATTCAGGTATAGCAGATTTGATTGGTACAATTTATGTGGGAGACAGAAAAACGCCAAAACAGCAACAGTTTCTTTATTGAACCGAACTCGCAATCCGTGCATAACCACGCAAAAACATATATATTGAAAAGGCCAAAATGAATGCAACATTATGCACAAAACGATAAAGTGCAATAGCAGAATAATATTAAAAAAATAGCATGAAAATATTTTCAAAATTCATCTATAAATGCATTCTGTTGTTTATAAAGACGAGATCATATATCGCATCGAATATTACGAAGGCAAAAACATAAGAACATTTCGTGTCAAAAACTGATTTTGAAATGTTCACATCTAAACTGATAAAGTCAAATATGCGGTAGGAAATTATAATAGAAGCAAAATGATTACAATATACACAAGATAGGTTAGTTTGGTAACTTATTCAGATTGACGAAACGATAAATGTGATCCAAAAGTATTACGAAGAAAGAAATGAATTATGAAATAATGTACACATTTAGCATACAGTCATACTGCATCCTCATTCAGCCGCAATTTAGTTTTTTTTTTTTTGAAGGAAATGTTGAATGAATGGCCGAAAACTAAAAAAATTCAGAGCAGTAAATATTATGCAGAGGCACTGTAACATTCTCTTTCATCTTTCAGATCATTCTAACGTTTTAGCAGAAGACTTGTTTATATTAGCTTTTGACCGGAAAATCCAACATTAATGTCTATAATGGTGTTGTACTTTGTATTTTCGCACTCATTGAGGCGGTTTAGGAGAACTGTAAACATGAATGGAAAGCGCCAAAATAGAACAATATACTTGATGAAGAGCTGTCGTAATCTTCATTTCGGGCAAATACTGTCTTGGAAGAAGATACTGTGAATAAAGATGACTAGAAAGTACAAAATTCATATAATAATTTACAAGATATGATACAGAGGTGCCGCAACCCTTACTTTTCAGCTAATTCTACAGCTTCTAAAGAAGATAATGTATATGACCAGCAAGTAGAAAGCAGAATCATATACATGTAGGTATAGTGTAATATATGAGGCTGAGGTGTTGTAACCTTCACCTCGGAAGAGCACGGCCACCGCCTAACAACGCTGCATGGAGCAGCAACCCCTGGGCTCCTCACGCAAGATCTCCATTAAGACCCGGTCCCGCGTCTTGGCCACGGTACGACTAAGCGAAATTGTTTACAAATATGCACTACTTTGAGGGGAAACCCGCCAGGTTTTAGGGGGAAACGAGAGCGAGACGCGTGTAGCCATGTGGGTAATGGCTCCGCGGCCGAAGGCGAGGGGCGTAAGAAGATTCCTGCTGCGGCTGATGGTGACAGTAAATGAGAAGAGGTGCTGGCAGTAAATGAGAACCAGTGAGTGAGGGTAAGCGAGAAGAGAATCTCGAGCGTAAATGAAAACTGCGAATGGGTGTAATTGAAGATAAAACTGGAGCGTAATTGAGAACATGGAAGCAAGGGTAAGTGAGAAAATAAACTGGAGTGTAATTGACCACCTGTTAATAAAGGTAATTGAAAAGAGGAAATGGTGCTTCAATAGCAATCTGTGAGTAAGGGCAAGGGAGTAGAAAAGCTGGGTCATAAATTAGAACCTGCGAATAAGGGTAAGTGGATCGTAAGAGGGAACATGTGAGTAAGGGCAGGTAAGATGCAAAATTGGAGCGTAAATAAAAACCTGCTAGTGAGGATAAATGGAAAAAAGTCCTCGAGCGTGAAAGAGATCCCACAAATGCAGGTAGGTGAGAAGAAAAACTGGAGTAATATATTAAGAAACTGTTTTTAAGAGACTGCAATATTATTACATAGCAAAGCCTAAATCAGTTCCAATGCCTTTTCTCAACAAACTACATGTTATGGGCATCAAAAGTTTACTCTAAGTTCTTCTCAGGCAGCATCTAGAACTACTTTGAATAGCACTGATAGCTCTGAGCACACGCTCGACAACCACACCCTACACCTTATACCCAGTGTTAAATATGAGAGCTACCTATACTGCATTGCCGACACCAACGATGCAGTGTTTCTTGTGCTCTGCCAGTGATATTAGCCGTTCAGATTATGAATCAACTGCAATTTGCCTCTGACTCTGAACGAATGTCTCAGACTTTAATATAAGTCTTTGGGTTCATGTATAGACGCCACTGCTGAACTGTACAAGTCTGAGTAAATATGATTACATTATACTAGATAATCGACAACAGAAAATTACAGACATAATTAAAATGTCCATTTAAAATATCAATGAGAGACCCGAGAATTGTAACTTCTATTACCATCAATCGGAATAATTTGAACATTTAAATTTAGTCTGCTTTGACACTCCTCTAAAAAAAATACAAAAGGGATAAAGGGGCATTATGTGAAGACAGAATGCACAGCATGTAATCTTGGTTTGTAACTGTAGTAAAGAAAGGAGCTGAAATAGAAAATACTTCATAGGTAAAGAACACAATTCCCTTGATTTGGTAGTAAGATCTCGATTTACTGTAGGAGTGAATAACGTTCAGAAAAAACATGAAATAAATTGTGAAGTTAGCAGAAGTGCTGTACATTTTGACTCAGTTTTACTGATTTTTCAAAAGGTGCTAAACTTGTTGGCCTGTCGTTGTTGTTATGTCGATACGTTTTTATTGAGAAAGCTTTCGGGATGGAGCCCACATTGCCCCCAAACAGAATTTTTTGCTTTTTTATTGGATTTGCTTATTTACGAGCACTCCAAAAATACCCAGAAAGAGAAGGAAAACAAGGGCACATATTCACGCACAAAACCAGTTTTACTCTAGACACCAACTTTAAAATAACAGGCTGAAACAGGCAGTGAAAACCGTTTTGTATCGACGATAAGTGTACTTTACTCTCTTGAGATGGTGGCGGCAGGTGTCTGCAGGGCTCTGCGGCCGTAGCCGTCTGATGGCCACCGCCGCATCTCCGGACGCTCCACACCGGACCCAATGGATTGGTTGCGCTTCCATTGTTTTGGAAGGAAGAATCTGACAGCCCGGCCATTGCAATTCAAATTGACCTTTATTAGCGTCCGCTTGGTATGCAAAAGTGATCATAGGAGCGGCATTAATGCCAAATGAACGTTCCTCGACGCGGCGACGTTAACAAGAAGCCATGCGGTGCAATATTTTGGACGTTACTGTATCAGCGGGTGGTCCTTTGTGACAGTACTTGCATGTACCGCGTTGCACACTCCTAGACAAGAACGGTACCTACAGAGGCAGTTATGGATACGTGGAGAATATTGACACTTAACATGGTAAGTGCTGTACAGCACAAGCAGCAAGTAGATATGCTTTTTGAATAACAAGTAATTCATGGATATTGAATATTTTTCTATGACGCAGCCCTGCTGAATGAGCTTAAAAGTTCTCCTGAAGTTTATATCTTGCAAATAAGAATCTAAGCGACTGACAACAATCAAATCGAATGGAAAGACAGCGTCCGCAAATTAGAAGGCAGCAAATGAAGCAGTTTAGATACTTCCGTCGGGCTAAATTTATATCTTTGTTGCGCTTTCTAACTATTATGCACGGATAATCATCAAGGGAGTGGAAATAACATACTCCTTCATATCGTTGTTAAGCCATACAGAATCACGATAAATAGAGTACTAAAAGGGGAGAACTTCTATCATGGCATGCAACAGATACAGGAATTACAATATCCCTAACAAAACTTAGGGCCGCATTAGAGGGTGGTCAGGGCAGGGGCGCAGGTGGAAGGTAGGGAGAAGGTTATTTTACGTTACAAGCGGCCAGCTCATGCGATGTTTAGCAGGGACAGCGACTG
>LQNS02277717.1:22398446-22449489 GCA_001587735.2 Parhyale hawaiensis | reverse complement strand
TTACTCTGCAATGAAGCAAAGAAAACTTAATTCTGGCGATACAAAGGATAACTGCAACGAAAATAGTATACCCTATTTGCTGTTCCTTAGATGGAACACTGAGCGCTCGTGGGTTAATAGGCAAACTCATCTTGAAACTGAAACTTTGTGGCTCTTACAAAGTCGCCAAGCTGCTTAGAGAGATCAGTAACATTGTGATAGTATTGCGAGTTAGCTTGGTACTGTAGGATGCTTTTAACGGAATTATAACAGATAATAGAATTTAGTGTAGAAACGCAGTAATTGAATTTTAGTTTACTTTACGTGTCTTCCAATCTTGGAAAGCTTCAGGTGTGCAAATAAAGATTTTGTACGATGTTGCAAGACTCTTTAAGCGAATGAAGCATAATTTTTTTTAATTCAACTAGTTCATTACAACAATGATTGATTGGTAGCGTATATGACTTCATAATCTTCATAAAGTTAGTTTAAAGAATGAAATCGGAATATATAAGTATGGGAAATTTACGCGAAAAGTATTTCACTGTTTGGTTAAGGGTATAAGAATCTGTCCCCAGATTTGTCAAGGTAGATACAAGTTTGTAAAGCTTGGCCCGCGTAGTATCGATTATCACAGTTGCCACTTGTAAGTTCATTTACGAAGCTCAAGCACTGCCCATACAGGGTCTGAGCCCAATTAAACGGCGTGCAGCGAGCTCCAGCCTTAGCCCAAAGCATACAGGCTCGTGCATAACTTATTACAGGCACAATTACAAACGTACAGTTCACAGAAAATGTTTTTCTGGAATGTAGAAATGTTGTACGTTGCACGACAATACGTCTTACAATGTTGCAACATTTGTCAATCTGGACCGTGATGCACAGCCTGCCCTACAGTGTCACACGGACCAAGTTCGATTCTTGGGTCCAGCTGGTTTCCGACTAAGACTCCGTTTCTCTTTCTTAAACAAAATAGGTCCATTTTTACCAACTCAACCTCCAACTCTGCAACCTGTTGACAATCACATGCTTTTAGTTTTCATACATAGCTAAAAGCAGTACAAATTGTACGAGATTATATCAGTCGCAATATGAAATCCCTGCGGTTAGCAGCATGTACTAAGCACTTGTAGGCTTTCAGTAAAAGGAAATCCAGGAAATACATTCTATAAATATGAACTGTCTAGAAAGGAATATAATATTATGTGACCATCACACTGTCTTGTATATCCTTCCTGAAACACGTAGCAATTGTCTTCGCTTCATTGTGCATTAATATAAGAGCTTTAGCTCTACTGTACATGATACATTTGTAGCCATGTAGTCAAGAATTATTCAGCACTTCCAAATAAGTTTGTACTTTTGCCGGGCTTGGCGGTCTCTGTGTTTCTGTGCTTATCTCTGAGCAACGTAACTAAATAAGTTATGGGTGGATCTGTTTCAATGTCCCGAGGACCTCATGATTTAATTTTGGAGATGATTCGGTTGTCTGCCTGTCCTTCACTCTGTCATTTAGGCTTGTGTTGGGCGGCAGAGGTCTGCGCTTTCGGATTCCATCTCTAGTTGCATATAGCATCGCTGCTAATGAAATAGTATATTCTCAACGCTCTGCATTACAGTCTCAATACCTACTGTAGAATATGATACGATGCGAAAGAGATTTTATGACGTACTAAATGTCCTCAGTCCAGTGCACCATGCTCTCAAAGTAATATGATCTTAAACATCAAAATGAAATCGTCATAAGAACTTCAGCTACATGCATATAACCAGCTTCACATAGGCCTACCTAGAGACATACGATACGAATTTTTTGCTTAAGTTGTTAGGTCAAAAAGCCATAACAATAATAATGAATAGCGACAGGTTCTCAGTACCCTTTTCTAAATGCTCTACTCTTCTGTACTTCATAGAAGCGGCTATAAAGAAATTGCCACGACGAAAAAGGGCGTCCCGCGGTCTCCTCAGGTTTCCTCCCCCGGCCGGCCGGCAACAGCTGTTTATTCAGTAGCATCAACACGATCAGAAAATGTTTAGCGTGTATCCCAAGCGAGAACACTTGCTTGCTTAGAACATGTTTCATAATGATGTGTTTTAGCTCCTTACTGTTGACTTTTGAAACATTCGGCCAATTTTTCTTCAGCTTTATCTCCCCTTGGACGAGGCTCGCGCAAGCTCTATGGCTTCTTTGAGACTAAAACAAAACCGCTCAGTGTTTGTTTGGCCGGCGGTTTTATCTAGCAGTAAAGGCTACATCAGTGAGATGCTTTGTGCCCAGGCCCTGGGACAGGGGTCGTCATAGGATACAGCCTTTATCGGAAAACAGACCTCCCACTGTACAACTTTTTGTGTTGCCCAAAACAGTCTTTGTTGGTCGATGATGGTCTTCGATCGGCAGCAGCTCTTTGTATCAGATCATAATGGTTATTAAAAGAGCCCTATGGGAATACTAAAAGAAAATGGGTGTGTAAGGGCATCCAAACAGTTTTTATCTTTTAAATTTGGACTCGATATGAAACAAAGCTGGAAAAGTAAGTTCAAAAACTTGGACGAAAAGTGAAAGAATTTCAAGTTTCTTTCTGGTCATGAAGAATATCTTGTGGAAGTGGGAGATCAGCGGGCGTCTATGATGCTTTTTTTAATATTGATCAATAATTAGACGAAACTCAGGTGAACCATCGAATATTGAGTGACGGGAGAAGTGAAAAAAAGATAGAGTATCGGAAACGGCATTTTTCTAAATCGAAATTCGAAACCCAACAAGAATAAGGAACTTGGGTGAAATATGCTAGTTTCAAATTCTAACTGGTTATAGAAGTGGCATGTGGATAGCAAAGAATAAAAATAGAAGTGTCATGTAAGTAATAAAGATAAAAAGAGAGAATGCAGAAGATATCCAAACTTTTTTTGGGGAAGTTTCAGTCATAATGAAAGAGAACTGGCCAAACATGAAATAGATTCGATCCATCATTCATGATGCAGTATTAAAAATGGCATTATGAGTATACTGGATAAAAATTGTCGAGTATTAGTTAGTATCCAAAAGTGTTCTATACCTTTAGAGTCACTGGAGCATGAATAAAAAAGAAGACGAAGCTACATAAAGTATGCACATTTTTCAAATTCATGATGCATGCATTTGTAAAAGCCTACTGCAGACTTCACTAGCTCAATATAGTTTTCCAAGGAATAAGAGGAAATGGGATGATCTCATGCACAAAATATCATTACTGTATTAACTACTGCAAAAATATCATAGACAAGTAACTGCACCGTTTCCAAGATAAGATAGAACACTAACTGTTTAAATGCGATATTGATGAATATACTCTAACCTTTAAAAAATTCGTTTTACGTTATGGTAAACGAAAATACTCAGAATTCAAAATCTGACTGAGAAGCTATTATTAAATGCTACAGAAGCACGAATAAATTTTTCTACATAAATAGAAAAAACCGTAGATTGCAAACCATTTAAGGCAATGACCGTGTTCTCTATATATTCACGAATTGCTTGCTGCTGGAGCTGTACTTGTGGGCACAACGGTTATTTGCTATACAATACAATTTTCAAGGTAGCAAATTTTTGTACATAAATATAGACAATGACCGTGGCCATGCATGATTAAAGCGTTCAGGAGTATTGGTAAGTATTTTGATAGTCGCGAACACAATGACTATTTACTCTGCGTTCATTTCAAAAGTAAAGAAATTTTTGAGAATAAAGTAAGACAATAACCGGGGTCTTCATTCAAGCGTAGAGGGCTGTTGGAGGTGTGTTTGTGCAGCGTTTGGCGTGTGTAGCACCAGCGTGTATACAGAGCGCCGCTAAAGCATGAGAGAGCGGTTGTTCCTATGTCACATAAAGTGCGTGCAGAGCCTGAGCAGATCAGAGGGTCGGGCAGACGACGAACAATAGAGGGTCACAGAAGCGAAGGCGAGATAGCGGCGAGCTGTTGCCCTAAATCTGCTCTTTCCTTTTCGCCTGAGCCACCTGTGGGCGCGAAAAACGCTCCTTTCGTCTCCTATTACAGCCAATTTCCTGTTACATTCTAGAGGGATTTGCTTCTTTACTTCCGTTGCAC
Organism: Parhyale hawaiensis; assembly: GCA_001587735.2. NCBI lineage: Eukaryota > Metazoa > Arthropoda > Malacostraca > Amphipoda > Hyalidae > Parhyale > Parhyale hawaiensis. The sequence continues at coordinate 22,445,425 of LQNS02277717.1, read as the reverse complement.
TTCTCTTCAGTAGTTATATGAATTGAACATGGCGAAAGAATATCACTCTTCATGGGTATCTGTTTAATGCTAGCATGGCATTCCTTGTATTACTTTTTATTAACCATTTCAGCCTCGAGGACGTACATACTATACAGTAAACATATATTAATCTATCAGAGAGATGTTAGCGATAAATTAAGTGACAATTTGTATAGGAGGTCCCAATACACAATTTTTCCATGTGAATTTATATACTAAACCACCAGCAAAGGCGAAACCGAAGAATGGCGGTAAGTTAGAGTTCGAGCGGGGTTAAGTCAGTTCTGCTCAACCCAACATTTTGGTATTTTGTTTCCAGTCGGTTCGCAATCCGCTAACGACCAAATGGCAAGGTAGCCTTAGCACTGCAGCGCACTCCCGCACACCAAAGCTCCAACACATGCAAAATATTCCATGGGCGACGCAGAAAAGAATACACGGATCCCTAGCGTCTATCAAAGCGGCCAGCTTCAATTGCAGCCGGCCAGTTTTCTGGTTTCTTGTTACATTTGAAAAGGATTCGTTCCAATTTTTCGGAACGCCATTTTTGCACGTAAAAAAGGATGAGGAATGTATGCAGAGCTATCGATCAATATTTCCCAGTTTTTATTTGGTTTGATACTGAAGTTTTTCTGGCTGTGTGAGTTGAAAAAAAGTAAGTTAAGTATGCACAAGGAAAGCCCTTAAACTATTTTTTTGAACGCAGCTATTAGACGGACAGAGATACTGCTGGAACTACTAACAATGAAGAATACCAAGCTTTTCGGTCGGTATTGTCTCTACTAGGTACTGCACCGAACTTTGAAGTATGTGCAATTTGTGCATCGGCATCCGCCCGTAGTTTACGCTTTTGGTCAATAGTCTGTCTAGGTTAGTATCAATATAACAGGAACGGCACAGAGACTCAGAGTAATTAGCATCTTAGTCTTCGAAGCACATAATTGAAATACGCTGAACCCAGCGAGTGACATCCTGGCAAAACGAATTCTTGCTTTTCATCGTCGAAAATTTTGATCTTTTATGTCCAACTGAGTTCGAAGAAGATTTAAGTTAGATTTTATTCCCCACCTTTTTGTTGGAGAAGAGATACAACGTGTATAAATAAACTACTAAGTACATAATAAATGTTAATAAACAATGAATTTTATTAGAGTATTTTGATTTGGTGAACAAAAATCAAAACTGTGCTCTATTTAATACAGCTCCTTATACTCACTCTTTTTATCGTCACGTACACCACTGCTTCCTCCGAAGCAATTTGGCTGTCAAAGAACATCAATGTATACTGGATATTTTTTATGCTATATAGCTTCTTATATATAAGTCAACTATAGGGTTAACCATCATTGCCTGAGGTTAAAAAAAGGTAGGACTATCTAGCAAGTAGCATGGAACACCACACGCACTCAATTGTGTACAAGCAGCAAGAATGTCCTGAAATCATACACATCAGTCAAAAGTAGCGCACAAGCAGCAACGATGCAACAGTATCAAACACTACAGTAAAAGGTGCGTCAGTAGCAAGCTTTTTTTACACGAGCTGTCCTAGCGCGAGACAACACAGAATTTAATAAGCAGTATTAGTAGTAGTTTCCTGCCTGAGCTGCACTGGTGCCAGCACAAGCAGCCAGAACTAACATATCTAACTTCACAACAATAGTCAATACTACACAAGTAGCAGGACTTCTGCACCAGCAGGCCTAGTATGGTGACTGCAGGTAACAGCGCAGAAGCAGCAAGACTCCTACACTAGCGGCGTAAGTATGGAGACCATAGACAGTCAAAGGCACGCAGGTAGTAAGACTCTTGCTCCAGCGGGTCTAGTATAAAGACCACAGTCAAAGGTACACAAGCAGGAAGAGTTCTGTACCAGCGGGCCTAATATCAAGACCACAGTCAAAGGTATACAAGCAGCAAGACCCCTGCACCAGCGGCTGTAGACCATGACTCACCGTCTTTAGAGCTTTTATTTATACTCACTCACGGATCGCGTTGCCATGTTTGGCTGAAACCTAAGCTATGTTACCAGGTTTGTTTACGGCATATCTGGACCGGCGGCACTTGTGCGGTATACCTGACCGTTGGGTTGTTACTCTTGCCCTTCTCGTAACTCGTATGAAAGTCACGCTTGATTGGGTATTGAAATTGGATCACTTTTATTACTGAAACTTTCTGGGGATAAATTTACTGGCGACAATAAGCCATTTAGCAGCTATTATAATATCAGACAAGATGAGGTAAAGACACAAAGAGTTTTCATAACTAGACCACTTAGATCATAACTGGCCAGGGTAACCGCAGTTTCCAGCAGCTAACTGTTATGCTGGCTGATAACTGAGGCAGCCAAGAACTTTGTCAGAGTTGACTATAATTACATATATTCACTTCAGTGTTCCCTGTTGCTGCTAACAAAGTTTAGTCTCTCTCTCTTTTCTCCTGTCCTCTATATCCTACTAACATAATGGCAATAGCTCATAGAGTACCGGGGCGTATGTTCCGGTGTCTCTTTGGGAATGGGCCTATTGGTTCGTCTACTGCCGCCTATCTAATCTAATCTAATCTAATCTAATCTAATTAAAAAAACAAGAGAGTACGGTACAATACTGGTGTTAATCAACTGGGACCAAATGAAAGCAATGCTTGTCATTCCGGCGTATAGATATGAAGTCTAGCGTACGTAAATCAGGGCAACACAAATTACACAATTGTCGCGAATAGCACTGCGAATCTTCTAAACTTCAAAATTCAACTGGTCGTAGCGACTGCATCCACTTGTCCGCAGTTTTAAGAAGACTAGTTGATTCATGTCTTCATAGTATGTCTAGTCAAATGGCTACAACCACAGTCACTGTTGCCACCGGCGTACCCTCTGCATGTGTTAGGATAGACTCAGATTATCGGATTGTTTGAGATCGAGCACAAGATAAGTGGGCATTAAATTACTAAGCCACTGCATGCAGAGATCTCAAATAATTGATAGTATCTTATACCCTACTAGGCAAAGCCCTTTGAGTGCACAGTGTGTCCGTCATACATGGCACATAGTGTTATTCCTACCGGAAGAGCGATATTAACCCATTGGCTCATGATACCCCTTTTCTTTAGACGTTAGCGCTAGTATTACGAGTGCTTTATGGGTACGAGCGCCTTATGCGTTAATGGGTAAGATCAGTCACTGGAGGCATAAGTTCCCTAATCCGTGGTAATACTCAGTCGTTGCAGTTTTAAATATAATTTTTGACTATACTCGAAGTTTCATGAAACAATTATTTACGTGGATTCAAGTTTAGTAAAATTCAGGTTCAAGTTGAGATTTACGTTAAAATTTAATGTTTATACTGGACCGTCAAATATTATTTCGATGCAGGGAAAACACAACCGTCACACATGTCGACAAGTTCAGAACCGATATAACGGCGGGCCGAGGTAACAGCGCCGAAGAATCCGCCCACTCGTCGATCAAGTGGATGAAGAAAACTTCGCTCATTCATAAAACTAAGTAAAAAGCAAAGCCATCATAAAACTGTGGCCCAGTTTAAGACGACGACGACGGTGACGACCGCGGAATATTTTGAGGCATGTGCGTTGGCGAACGCAAAAACTTGAGGCGTTTGCAAAATATTGAGCCCCTGAGGAATATTTTGGCCTGGCAGCGACGCTAGAGCGGACCCTAAAAAACTTGGACAGGTAGAACCTTTTCCACATTGGCTGCACTTTGCACCGGCAATGAGATAAAAAAAAGGCTCGACTAAAGGAGATAGAGCCCTGATCGGTGAACTCAGTGAACTCAGGCAAGTGTGCGGCGGTATACGCTTGCGCGTTGTGGGTCCGGACGCCGGCCGGCGAGCGCGGAGACTTCTGAAGGTCTGCATGAGGCAGAACTGTCTCCAGGTAATGTTATGTTAGACTGCTGCAGGATAATAATTTGGTTTTACTGGTTAGGGTACAATTAATTAGGTGTTGTAATTTGCGGCCAGGCATTGCATAATTTTAGGGTCTGCTGGATTTTTAAACTAAATTTTAGTTTTCGTGCGAAATGCTTCAGTACAAATAGCTACGATGCAAAAATAAGGAAGAAGCATTGATAATTATATAAATTTTTTACATCGGGATGAGAAAGCGATTTGATTTTCTATTATTCTTGCAGCTATGTTGTTAGTGTATGTATTCCAGTTGACAGGTAACGTACATGAAAAGAGGTGGAGCGATCTTCCACATTTATTGGCATACGGCCTCGAAGATTTGACAACTTTTTAGGTAAATAAGAAATGGTAATTTCACTTCTAGAATTCTATCAGAGTATAATCCAGTCCTGCTAATTGGGACTTACCCTATACGAACAGTTATTTTTTATTGCACATTCAGAGCGAAACTATTCTTCAAGTTAACATCAGCAACAGAGTGAACAGACTCACACAAGTAGAAGTGCTTTCCGTGTCTGGAAGCGAGAGGTAGAAACACTCCATCCCCCTTCTATAACTTAACGATTATAGCCCTCGAAAGCGAGAGTGTATTTGAAGCTGGGCTCTCAGAGCTTCGGTTGAGAAAGGACCCAAAGAAACTCAATAATAACCGCTGCTTCTTCGAAATTCAATGGGACTGGGACGCGCAACGCATCTGTAGAGGTTTGGTGAGTTTAAGAACTGCAGTATCGACGCGTAGATTGTAAGAAAGAAAATCAGAAACAGTATCAAATTAGAGCACTTTGAGAGAGCATACCTCCGCCAAGCAAGGCAATGACAAGGAAAAATTCATATTGGCTTTGAAACCATGATTTTCTTACCATCAACACCAAAATCTAATCGTTTGTGCCTTTTTTAGACAGTATTAACAGCTTCTGTGATATTCTTGGAGATTCATTCATAACTTTTTCAATTATGCTGCTAAAAATCATTCTAACGAACTTACATCAAGCACATAAACGGACCAACCGATCATCACTAATATTTAATCAACTACGCTTTTTAGCATGATTATCAATTCCTGTAAATTTCATAAAGATCCATTGATAACTTTTTGAGTTACTGCACTAATAAATATAAAATCCAACATAGCGACAAACGAACGAACAAACCGATTATCACAAAAATTTCATCATTCACTCTGTAATATACCCAACAACTCATGTAAATTTCATGGAAATCCGTCCATTACTTTTTAAGTTATGGTACTGACGTAAAACAGGCAGACAAACAAACAAATGGATGGACACATCTCCACCAAAAGTTAATAATCTGTTCCTCCTCTCATACCTAACAATCCCTGTAAATTTTGTCAAAATCTGTCCATAACCTGTTCAGTTATCTTGGTGACAGATGGAAAAGAGAATAACAGACAGAGAGACAAACCCGACGAAAACATAACTTTTTCGGCGAAGGCAATTATAGAAAACTGTTAATTATCTATATAGGTTGCTGTGATATATAATTATTTTATATGTATGCATGAGTAGGGTTGTAAAATTAATTTATAAAAATAAAACGATCAGCTGCCAGATAAGTTCACGGAGGCGCTGTTAACATGAGCTGAAGCTGAGCATACCGTAATATCATAGAATAATAAATTACGTTAAGGAAGCTAAGCAATTATCGCTTGTTGAACGTCACCTGTCTTCCATAGTATACAGTTTATACTATACGACTCAGCTCACGTGTTCATGTGCCTGGAACTACTGAATTTACTAGAAAATCTTGATGTTGTATACATTGATAATCTGAGTCTGAGTAGCGAATAAAGAGACATTCTGTAATACGGCCACTCAAAAGGCACTCGAAGACTGCCCACGTAATACTATCTAATCAAACTGCAACAAAGCAAAGTAACTACTAGCGCAATGATATTTAAGGAAACTATGGTCGTTACTGCTGCAAAGAATCTTCTTTGCAAGCTTATATGAAGTCGTCAATTGAATCGGGATTACAAAAAAAAATACACGATGAACAAATTTTTAAACACGAAGAAACACTCCATTGAAAAGCAGTGGAGAAGCAAGTATGTTTCTCGACAGCGAAAGAAATTACTTCACCTGCATTTGTGTTGCTCCCATACTGCGCATCATCCATAACAAAAATATAAATATTTCACTGACAAAGGTGCTGCTCTTATAAAGAGGATCTGCCATCATCCACGATGAAGGAAAATACAGTTTCGCTATAAGAATTGTGCTGCTTTTATATCGAGTATCTGTCACCATCCGCGAAAGAGGAAAAGCATTTCACTAGCGATTGTGCTGCTTCTATGTCGTGGATCGGTCATCATTCACAATAAACGAAGCGAAAATTTCGTTAATAATTAGTGTGCTACATTTATATCGAAGATCCGTCATCATTCACGATAGAGGACACGAACATTCGCTGGCGACTGTGCTGCTTTGAAATTACGCATCCACGGTAATCCACGACACAGAATTAGACTAAAAGAGAGCACTTGTAAAGACAATGTACAGCTCTTGTACTACTGAGCAGCTGCCATCACCCACGACATCGCAGTTCTCACACGTCTTCCTTCCTTTGCTAAGCTGACCGCAGAACGCTCCAAGTATTTTGGGTTTCGTCCGAATTCTTGGGCAAAATTCCAGACGGCGATCTGGCTCTGAGCAAATTCAACAAACGGCAAATCGCCCCAAGCTGTTCTCCCAAGTTCGAGTTTCTTTGAAGACACCGAGCTGATCCTCCCCTCGAGGCACTACGCTTTCTTGAGCTTACAATAACACGAGCCTAACATCGCATTTCAAAACTCAATTAACCGCTTGTCTTTCATCCATAAGGGGAGTTTCCTGACAACATTCCATTTAAGTTCATTACAAGAGCGAAAAACTACAAAAAGCACTACTAATTGGGAAGCTTACAGTCTACGTTATTAGCGTGCACAGAAGAAAGCTGCTCGACATAAGTTTTTTACAGATAAGGAATTAGTATCATCGTATGATTCCACACGCATATTCTTTTGATTTTTACCTTCGCCAAGGAGGTTATGTTTTTGTCGGGTTTGCCTGTTTCTCCATTTATTTGTTTGTCTATCTGTCTTTCTGTCAGTGATCAACATAACTCAAAAAGTTATGGACAGATTTTGACGAAATTTACAGGGATATTTAGGTATGTAAGGAGGAACAGATGATTAACTTTTGGTGGAGATCCGTCCATCCGTATGTTTGTTTGTCTGCCTCACTTTTCTCAATACCCTAACTCAAAAAGTTTATGTAGGTCCTTTCATTGCTTCATTCTTTGTCTTTCTGTACACTGGGAAAATGATACATGAACATAGCTAGCTCGTTTTTCTTTCGAAATACAACAAAGCAAATGTATTTCACCTTTCATGAACCAACAAGACAAGTTACGTAGTTTACCAGGCGAGTTACTCATAAAAATTAGCTGAATCATGTTACAGTGCATCCTGCTGACATAAGTAAAAGCAGAAAGAAATAAGAAGCTACAGGAAAAAGCATGAGGAATCTTACAGATCAACCAATCGAGAGCAACGCGTAAATGGAAGTGTGCACTTGAGAGCTTTGGCCAATCTAAAGCCCCTAATACTGATCACTTGTATTGTTGTGCCTGATATGGGCGATTAAGGGCCAGCGTACGTCCGGCTACGTTGTGATTGTATGGAATGTTGCTGTACGATTTTAGAGAATATTTTTATAGAACATGATACGAACATAAATGTATAGCGAGTCGTTTTGGTCAGAGGTTGGCAAATAGCAACAACATTTTTTTTTCTAGCATTTTGGGTTTACTGGTCACCCTATTGTAGATAAGAATTTTAAAACCATTCTACATAAACAAGAGTTAGCTTCGTTAAACTAACAGGCAAGTTAACCTGATTTATTTATTGAAGAAGTTATTGTTGTGCAACTATTCTGTATGTCACTGTCCTAGTATATCCGTGCGCTACGCCTTCAGTATTAGATGACTGAAAATTGACATCTAGTTTGAAGCTGCTTCTTACAGGTCATAGACCTGGAAAAAAATTATGCTCTGATCAAGGTGCTTCCAATGGGAGGAGCGAGCCCAAGCTGTCTCTGGGCGAGTAAACACATGGCTTGTCACGTGACTGGAGTTGGCGTTTGGAGTAGTTGAACTGGCTGAACAGATCTCATGCAGTGGGACGAAGGCAGTGGTCAGCACATATAATTAAGGAAGATACAGGCAGGCAGTTCTTCAATATTTTTGCAAGAAAATAGTGTCTGAAAATTTATATCCCAGTGCTCACTCTGTTACTTTCATCATAAGTTGGTATACAGGATACAAGTTTCCTTTACATACTTCCATCCGCTCGGAATTTCCCTTTACATACTTCCATCCGCTCGGAATTTCGTCGATGGTTAATAGCTATAAAAATTTGAGCTCAGTTCTCTTTCCTATATAGGCTGCGTGAGGCAATGCCGCTCTCCGATTGGAGAAGCCACTCAGCCAGTTTAATGGAAAAGTTTAGTTCCAACACTACCGTAGGATAAATGGAGAGGGTGCGCTCCTTTCTATTAGAACCTCCTTGGATTAGCACGGCAGTTAAAATGTATAGTGCAGAGCCAGTATATAATGAATGGGTCACAACACAGCTTTATCCCTAAAACATTTTTTTAAAAAGGAGGTTAACGGATTTTATAAGATGCTTCTACTAATATGATCAGAAATTGATGGAATGTTGGCATGCTTTGTTAGACTGGGTGTGATGGATAATAGAATGCTACTGACTCCAGCTGAAGCATGATTCTGCATGAAGCAGGTAGATATGAATAGGTACCGAACCGCGTGCAGACGAGGGATCCAACCTGTGGAGGATCTGTTGCTCCCACTGCCGATCTAAATGTTCCTTGAACCATGTTCCCTGTCAGTTCAGAACGAAAATATCAAACAGATCTTAATTGGTCTAATATTCACTGTAGAATGTGCGAAGTTCTTCACTTCGAAGAAGTGAATTTTTGAAATTTTTTAATTATTGTTTTTTTTTTTTTTATTTTTGAGATTTTTTAAGTTTAATTTTTGTAATTTTTGGGGGGATTTTTTAATTTTTCGGATTTTTTATTTGAACTTAAATAGGAACTCAACTAAGCTGCACTGCGCACATCGGTAATATAAGGAAGTACGGCCTCTTTTACGAAGATCAGCTCTTACAATATAAGCCGCATCAGCCGGAGCAGCGTCGAAGCAGGCACTCAAAGCACTACACCAGCAATTGGGAATATCCTGTTCCAAGATCAGAAAGTTAGGGATACAGCAACACGAAACTAACCAAATAAAGAGCATATACCTAGAGTGAATGAATCATTAATATCCGGTTCCTGTATTGAGTGCATCTCCAGAATGAATTTATGCACCAGATCGCTTTTTACCCATGCATCTGTTAACAAAAAAGTGCAACACTAAATTACGAAAAATGACATGCAATTAAATTTGTTACAAAACAATAGTACCTCAGCTAGTAAAATTCTGTAAAGTTTTAACCGGTTCACCCCATCACGCATGCGATATGCACATCATCATCATCATCGTCATCGAAGAAAACTCTTATGATCAATTGATCAATCAGTTGATCATTCGGTATGAATTGTCTCACGGAGATGACGCAACGAACGAGCTTTTAATACAACACAAAATGTGTGCATAAAGCTACAGTGTTGGCACCTTGAACGAGCCTGTAGTGAATCACGAGTAGAAAATACTGCGTGTCGATATTGCAGTGTAAGAATTACGTATAAACGTTGGTAGCTATATGGGAGAGCAGCTATAAAGACTGGGTGGTCAATAACCTTCGCCGACATCAACAAATTATACTTTTATATGATATGATAAAGTAAACGATAGATAATGTAATATTAAATCTATAATAATATGCATTCTTATATAATTTTAATTCAGTTGGTAATTTTTTGTAAGCGGGGCTGCATATAACGTTTAGGAATTTCAATAGAGTGCGTCATGCCATCCTTGAAAACGAAACGAAAAGCAAAAATTTACCTAATATCTAAACAGTGCATAACTACCCATATGATGTTCATTTTCAAATATTACGTAACAAATGACAAATGACACATTTACAGTATAATTATACGAGCTCCTTCTTTCGCCCAGTGTCGTTCTCTCTTGAGGTCGATCACGATGTACAATATCTGCTCGAGAGTCTATATAGAATAGGGCTGCCAAAGTGCGAAGTCACGCGAGAGGCAGAAATACTTGCAACACTACTATGTAGTAAATTTCAGGAGTTCAAGCGCGTATTAAACTTTACACTGTAATATTGTACTGATTTCGAGTTTCGCCGCAGTTTTGGCACTACAAGTAGCTTGTTAAAAGCAAGGACACTAGAAACTAGAATACCTAAATTCAACTATCTAGTGTTACAGGAATACTTTACTAGTGTCACAGGAGTACTTTACTATGAAATAATCCCTTTTCTAAAAAGATGACTCTCACCTAGTGTTTACTATAGTAAAGGTGCAATCAAAATAAGTATAAGTGAGCTTGTAGGATTCCTATTCTAACCTCCCAGTATGGCATTTCCTGTTGCTTTTGTTACAACGCTTGCGAAGATAATATAGGCTATTCAACAGTGGCCCACTCTGGCTTGCGTGATATAAGCGTTTTTTATTGTTGCGTTATCCCTTGATAATTGATTAAGAATTTCTGACCTTTGATTAGCATAACTAAGGCTTTATCGTGAAACCTGACTGAGTGTTCACTACGAGAGAACATAGCAATTATACCAACAACCGTGTAAAGTTCCATAATTATATGCGGTAACAACTATATAAGCAAGACAGAACAAAGTGTGGGAACTCATTTGTCTCAACAAATTCGCCATACCAAGCGTGCGGACTTGCTGGCATACGGAGGAGGCCATACGTGCGTGGTTCAGTCTTTCAGTTAACCGACCCCGGATGCCGTAAATCAACGCGTGTTTAGCGGTCGGTCAAACCCGACCTGAATCATACCTTGAGTTCTCCACCATACTGCCCCGCTCTCATACTTTAGTTTTATATCAAACACTCCTGTTATGACTCGCAAATTACGACTTACGCGTGGCTAAACTTGGGGTATTATGAGTCAGACGTTGCGCATGTCCGCTTCTTGGGGGGAATGTTAAGGAGCGGAGTTGTTGCTGTAAACATATCAAGTAGCAAACATATACTGGAATGTGCATTGCAAGAGAAGTTGAAAAATTAATTTAGTGGCTTAGGAGTAATTTGCAAAGCAATTACTTGCATGTTAATAATATTTTCTACTTGGAAATACAGTAATTGCGCATTAACCATACCTCTCTGAAGAAATATAGACAAATCAGTTATTCGAGCGAGTTTGCACGTAACAGAATGATTTTAAGCTCTATTTATAGGGCGTGGATGAAATTTTCATCCAGATATGAACGCTTAGAATTGAAAATTTCTAGGAAATGTTCAACAGAACAGTTGGAGTGTATACCCAAACACCATGTTTTAGAGTGGATGCATATATATATATATATTTATATATAATACGTCAAGGATGTTATTTACATAAAAGGCTATAGGTCAAAGACACAGCTCATGTAAGATACTGTATTAGGTTTTACTGACGAAACACATTCCGAAAGCGAGAAAAAAAAACAGAGAATTATATTTCCTACCTCATACAATTACTATATGAAAAAAAAAATCTTGAGTAACACCCAACAATAACTGATATCATGTAGCAGGGACGCAACTGTTTCTAGGATAACTCTTATCAGGCAAGAGCCCTTCAGACTGACGGCATTTGCTACTGACATCAGAAGGAAGGCTTGATAAGCGTAACCCTTTCTTCTTCTATAGCACTGTACATCTAAGATATATGTTGAGGTTCCGGTGGTACAGACTGAACTTACCTTGCGGTGTACTGAAAGAATCAACTTAATCATGTAAGATAGCTACAGTTCATATTCAAAGTTTTGCGTTGGATATTATTATATCTTTAAGATGAAATATGTAAGTATTGCCAATACAAAAACTTTCGTTTACTGAGGTGAGCATGGTAGAAAAATTTAAAGAATCGTTATTAAAAGTTTCTAGGACAATTTAAGTATTAGCAAAGCTGCAAACTGCAAAATAATTTGAAAAAATGAGCGTAACATACAGGTAGGCGAAAATATACCAAATAATGATAGTTGCCAAAAAAATAGTTAACATTAGGTTCATAGAGCATAATTCCAATTACATTGCGCCTGTCATTTGTATACGATCATCCAAAGAGGCATTATTTTATCAAATTTAAATTGCGGATCAAAGAGATCTCAAACTTCACACACAAATAGCTCACCTGTAAATGCAACTTCATAGTATAATCAAGAAGTTCTATCAAATAGACCAAAAAATCTATTGCTTCGTACTAAGTATCGTACGTATATAAAACAATTTTCTATTCAACGTAATGAAATAACTGTACCAGGCATATTTTTATTTTTACCGTTAAGAAATCTAGTTGAAATGCGTTTATTTAGTAGGAACAACTAGCGTTTTACTGTCAATGCCAAATGCGCTTGGCAAGTAACTGAGTTACATGAACTAAAGTAACTCAACAATTTAACCTAACACGAGATCTATACGCTCAGAAAACTATCGTGAGTTCTCTGAGTGGAGATCTTATATCCAAATTGAGAGCACGGTATCTATTTCTTCGACTGAGGCGTAGAAAATATGCGACAAGAACAACTTGTTGATTCACAGGTGTGCAATCGAAGGTTTTCCCATACAATCACGAGAGGTATAGGAGAGATTTCATCAGCTGCGCTCCTGTTCTCATGTCACTCATAAATTATTATGAGTTGGCGTACGCTATCGATCGACGACGATCAGGTTCGAATAACCAGCCATCAACGCCAGTTGGAATGTTGTCCAATCGAGTTTTATTTTCACACTAATAATGAACGCTTGGACCGACAGCTGAGCCAGTTTCAGCATGCGGGGATTAGAAGCTGATCGCAAACCTCCATAAATGTATGCACTGGCGGGAATTCCCCATTCAGCAAACATAAGAGTATTGCTACTTTTTCAGTTGGTTACATAGCTACAGGATAACGAATTGTTGTTGTTATACAATTTATTTCATGTTCCCTAGCCATTGCAAAGGTGTTTGAAATGAGGACATGTTCCGGCATGAGATGATTGCGCATAGGAACAGCAAGTCGGGAAAGGAAGAAACCACAGTACAAAGCATCATTATAGGCGCATGGTATTTAAAGAATACAAAGTAGGCACGACAGGAAACTATCCCGAAGGCCTATGAGTATCCTAATGAGTCTGAGGCAGTCATACCTACCTGTCTAATTGGCAGTACGTCTTCGATAATTATCGGAATAAGCCTCTTTAGATCATTAATGGAAACGAAAATCTTGTTAAATTAACAAAATAGGGATAAAAAGGGATTCCAAGGCACACGTTCTTCAACAAAATCCACAAATAGAATTAACCTGAATTAACGACCTGGTAAGTGTCAGGAGCTGGGGCTGTACGTTACAGTTAGAGGCTGCTGAAAAACAAGAGCCAGTCTCTGTACTTCCCAGATTCCGTATTCACGAAGAATGTGTTGCGAAATACATATGATGGAGAAAGCAGAAACTCAGTTACAGTGCCGGTGATATCAAAGGTTCCGAGGCAGCGTATCTAATCAAAAGATCTGTTGTGTGTTCTTTATAGATACCCGCTCTGATACGCATACTAATTACGCTGCAAATTGTCCTCGGAAATGTACGAGCCCCAGAAGAGGCTGTTAGCTCAAAGTTATTTACAGTTGCAGGGCTGCAAAGTCAGTTAACTCAAGATTAACGTGTTACGTTATACATTGCGACTGCATGAACAAGCAGCTTAAAATCAGTTTTTATGCTTCCTGAAAGCAAGTATTCAGCACAGATTAGTCGTACTTGAACAAGACAATGAGCAGCTTCAGCTGAAAAATTAAAAACTTACTAATGCAAAGAAAACTTATGCCTAACAATCAAACGAAAGAATGAGTCAAGCGCGTATACTTGTGCTTGCTTTTTTACCGGAAAAGCAAAAACTGGCCCGATGATTTAAAAACGATCAGCTTTGTAAATCACATATTTACTGAGTTGAATTTGCTAAAATAACAGAGCTATAAGCTTATGGCGGTAGCAGTTTTTTATTTCTAGTCTACCTCGCATTACTTTTATTTTTTAGGCTCTGGACTCAGTACCCCTGCGGCCCTTAATTGTTGCTATTTCATTAACAAAGTAATTTTAATAAAGTATATAATTAACTATGTTATCACTGTACAATATTATATATGACAGTAATTATATTATTAAGTATCCAAATTTCGCACGGATAGCAGGCAGTACTTTGCTATCGCTTTTTTATTAGCGTTGGACATTTTTCCGCAAAATTAAAGTGCGCGGGTCATCATTGAAATACTTGAGCCTGAGAATGGCCGAAAAGTTTCTGGTGGCAAAAGCTTCTAAAAATTGGCTAAAATTACTAAAATCTAGAGAAGCATTCTGAGAGCGCATACCTTCGCCACGCAAGGCAATGTTAGCGAAAAATTTAAATTGGTTCTGAAACCATAATTTCTTTTTTGTCATCACCAAAATTTGGCCATTTGCGCCTCTATATATAGTAATGAAAACTATTCTTGCGTTTTCCTGGAGATCCGTCGGTAACTTTTTCAGTTTTGTGCAGACAAAAACTAAGATAAAAATAGAGTGAAACACACAAACGGACGAACTGATCATCACCAAAAATTTGGTCATTTGTGTCTTTTAACATGTCTAACAATGCTTGCAATTTTCATGATGATCCGCCCATAACTTTCTGAGTTAGGTCCTGACAATAATCAAGACGAAGAAAGTCATGAAGATCCCTTCATAACTATTTGAGTTATGATATATAGAGACAAATAGACAAATAAAGACAAATAGACAGACAGATCATCTCAGCTGCCTTTGCTGAAGCTCCCATCTACTCTCACGTGTTTCATGAAGATCAGTTCATAACTCTTTCAGTTGCATTACCAACAAAAAGAACACAGAAACAAAGAAGGGGTTGAACGAATCTTCCCAAAACGTTAATCACCCATGCATCTTAACTTACCTAACAGTCCCTGTAACTTTCATATAGATTAGTCCATAACTATAGTTAGTTACTTTTGGTGATAAACAGACGATCATGCAAATAGATAAACGTCGAGGAAATATAATCTCTTCCGTTAAAGTAATAATAATAATTCACAAGAAAAAATAAGACATTGCTGACATAGAGCTACGCTCAGTTACGTTCAACATTAGGGGAACAAATCCCGAAGGAAATGATGCCATAGACACAATATTGAAGTCTAAAGTGATGTGCGAGGCACAAGTATTGTACTATAAGTGAAGCGAGCAATTTATTTAAGAAAAAGCTGTTATACTTAAGATGTTGAGTGTATAATTACAACTGTTTGGTTAAATCCTAGCGTTCAGAGTAACTGTTATATGCATGCATGTTAATATAAATGATACAAGGGGATCATCTATACACTACTCGATCATTTTATCTAAATATTCATATACTGAATTCATCGATCTCTCTGTATATACCGGGTGGACTATATATATACAGTATATAACTACAAAGTATATTGATAATGAAAATATATTTCCTAAAGTCTCGTCATAAAAGCATGATTACACGAGGAAAAAGGAATCGCAACACTATACTTAACTGCCACTCAGTCAGTTGGTGCTGCGTTGGTCGCAAAAATATTCTATGACCATTTTCCAAAGTCAGTATAGTTGACATCTCAATGAATGCTCACAAAATTAATAGGAGACTACGTGTCTGGATGTCAGTTGATTGACAGGTTTCTTATCGGCTCCTCGATGACGTCTCATTGTCGAGAATGTGTAGCACTGACATCTTGTATGATAAGTTCGGTCTCATAAACACAGAGAGTTGTACACAAAAGAACGATAGAAGTCTTTGAGAGCAATGACTTGCTGTTGGATATAGTGAGAATTCGTGTTTTAAAATGGATTAAAAAAGGATTCCCACTTCCAATCGAATTCCCATTTCCAAGGTTTCTCTCCGAAGTTCCTCACGAGTCGTGCTCCCACTAACCTTACCAATTATTGCCGCCTAATATAGCTCACACCTTATAAGATCTTACCGTCTACTGAGCAGCATATACACAGGTAGATATATTACAGATAATAATCGACGTAAAGAATAGCTTATTCATTGTAGTCACTATTCGCGTCAATAAGAAGCAGAAGATAATTTAAAACTAATGTAAGTATGTACTGCAGTTTTATTTTCTCACGAAAGAGCAATGAAGTGTAATAAGTGAAGAGAAGGGTACTTAGACCTAATGTACAGTAAATGAAGCTTATTACTTAGCTGATTAAGCATTGCATTGCTTTTTGATGCAGTTAAACAATACTTAAAAAAATTGCTTTTTTAATGCAAAAAATGAAAGAAAATGTCGAAAAGTGAATTTAAAACGAAGATATTTGGAGAATGCACCCCTTTTCGGTATCAACTAACTGTTTTATTAAATGTTACCAAACTACAAAAAATTACTACACACTGCATAAATATCTTTAGATTGAGATTCCTTTCCATACAGGGATGTAAAACATAAAAGCAAGAAAAAAGTCTGCGTCCAGAATCAAGTTTCGCGTAATCCGCAGCGCAGGAAGCAAAACCGCGTCGCATTTTCCATACTTCCGACATCCAATATACGGATGGCTCCGGATGCCATAGAGGACAGGGAGACACCACGCCATAGCGTGAATAAGAAGTCTTCTATATAGCTTTGTTCAGGCATCCCTACGGGGCTATAAACATCGTGTGTGTCGTATCATAGAGGTTTATTATGGCAGAGCGACGGCGGTACATCGATGACGCCTACTTCTCGCTCGAGGTGGTAAGACCCGCGGGTCTTCTCATCCTCGGATCCGAAACCGAACCTCTTCTCACCTTCGGGTGTTGTGAAGAGGCTAGTGATATGGTTGCTTATTTGTGTGCTTCGTAGCGTGAAAGAACATTTGTTGATGCTTCAGTTTATTCAGTTATTTTATGGGCCAAGCTTGCACCGCAGGGCAATTAAGCTTGATAGGTAGAGCAGAAACTATGAAAATCGTATCTTTACAAGCGATAACTATGCAGCTCTCACGCTACCTATACCAGTTCGTAGCGTTAATAGACAACACATGACATGTGTTTACAAGCAATTTAAATTCGATAGCTATAATAGGTCCAAGAACACTACGATCGTAAGCACAAGAGGCGCAATGATGCAATAATTCGAAATGATACGGAACGTTCACATTGATATAACATCAAGAGCAACAATATTAAGAGTCAGCCTATACTGACATGATGCACGGAAGTCTTACCGTATCGTAATGATACACATGTTACGCTTCTCTTTTCTTATAAAATTGACAGAGGCTTTTTTCGATGACAGTTGAGCCCGAGAAAGTATGGAAGTATACCATGGCCGCATCAATTCCCTTAATTTGCAAGAATTAACGAAGACCCAGTAAGACAGTTTCCAAAGATCTTTGAAGAGATATTTCTGAAACTAAAAGAGTTATGTAGCTGTATTTACGTGCAATATAATGAAACTCAACAGTATTGAAGATGACATATGGAGAAGCCATGCAGGAACTAACCTTCTCCAGCTAGCAGGCCAGGTTCCTGCGATACGCATCTTAACTTTCCATGGTGCCATAAACTTCGGAAGAAACCACAAGCCAGGACATCAAGCAAGGATCGTTAGCCACACGGTCTTTCAGTCAAATTTCTCACCCTGCTAATGAAATTTCACGGCTCTCTATGCCACTTTGGGGAACATTCCTTCCTATTGTGATCGTCGGCCCTGAGCCGCAACCCAGACCGCTTGCTCCTCGTTGCTCAATATGGGTCGTAAACGATGTCGCCGAACATAACCTGAATGTGACAGAAAAACTTCTTGAAAGTATTTACAATGAGACAAGAAATAAGGCCAACTGTTCTGGAATATTTTGCTTGACCAGAGACGCCAAAAGTGCTTAGGGATATAGAAAGTTGAGCGTAGTGTAACAAAATATCAACTAGGGCTGAAATTCAAAATCGCAAATCTTATTCAATAACGTAATGTTAAACGACAGAAAGGCAGACAGACAACGGACAAACTGATCATCACCATCAGTCAATAATCTGTTTCTCGTGATATCCCTAACAGTTCCTGTAACATTCATGATAATCTGCTCATTACATTTTCAGTTATGTTGCTTACAGGCAAGCAAACCCAGGCAACAACTGTACCTCTTTGGCGCAGGAAATTATTCAGGGAAAGTTTATTACGCTGGTCAGAAAAATCTTGCCATTTGCACTGAAGTTACACGTCCAAGAAACACTGTCAAAATTGTTAATTCGTCTACTAGTTTATCAGTTGAAATGTTACAGAATAGAAGTTATATTTTCAAATTGTTTGAAAGTAATAGCTCATCAATTTCTTTACATTTCAAAACTTCGAACTTCTCAAGCATCGTTTTAGTAAGTACCCATCAACTTGCAGTTAGTGGCAACGTTAGAAGTAATAATATCTAGATTCTAAAGTATAAAGAATTCTCAGTAATGGAGCGCTTCAAGCTTCTACTCGAAATATTTCTGAGACAAATTTCACTAAAGAGCTGCACTTAGGTCAGTATCAAACCTAAAGCTGTGGAGCTGAAGTCATCTCGCCGAGCACTCGGTGCGAGGTGCTATAATTTTAACAACTGCTTAGGCTCTCTAAAGAAAAAAATCTGCAGTCATTGTGAATTTGGCTGCACCCAGGCAGTCTGTCGAAGTTCCATCACTCTGGTCCGAGACGATGTGATGCCCGTCATAAAACTGAATTGTGGCTGATATTTTACGGTTGTAATCGGTCACCTCGGGCAAATATGGCTCCATGACAGACGATACCGCCGGCGTTGCATGATATTTTGTACTTTCATTGAATCGAGAGAATCTCGCGAGGGCATAAGTCTGACATTTATCTGCTGAACCGGACTCTCATTCATTCCAGGGGAGCTGCGGAGCATATCGCACTGCAGCCAACATATATACAGGCTGGGTACGAAAGTACTAGATCTGTGAGCCTCGTACTAAAAATCAAGTATGGTATCATGTATTCTTTTTGAAGCCAAGACCTACGGCCCTATTAATTAAATAATTACTGAAAGCCGTGTTTGGCACTGCGGCCCTGCTGTCAGCTGAAAGACTTTTTATATTATTACAATAACTGAAGGGCCGCTGACCTTAGAGCCTACAGAGCTCAAGAGCCTTAAAAAAAAGATTATCAGATGGGAAAGCTAAAACTAAGAAAAGATAGCGGAAAATACATCACCCAACTATAATGCTTACTGCCGAAATGATTAACCTTGTCGTCGCCGTGTCCAAACTGCACTGTTGTCGTGCAGTGGAGGGATGTTACAGTGTTGTGCATATATTATGTACTACTACTTGCGATCACCTCTCCGCCAGACAGGTAAATTTTTGCAATGTGTGGCTTGTTGCATCAGCATTATTGGCGTTCAGATTCCCCCGCTAGGGTAACTGACCCTAATGAGAAGGTGGGGGTATTGCAGTTGTCACATGAGCATTCCGTGTCTGATGCCACAACTCTGGCAATCTGTTGTCGACTGCAGCCGTGCACGATCTTCTCTGGGGCCTAACGGGTGTCTATCTACTACACGAACTTGTCTACTTATGTTGATTTTCCGGCTGGGGAGAGCAGTCAGGTTAACCTTTACCTTTTTACTAACATCCAGTGACGGATCGCGACAACTAATCTGGGGCTGCTGCACCATGATTGACTGCAGTCATGCACAACTGGGGCTTATATCTGCAGCACACACCAGTGCATACGGCCGGGTTTCCCAGTTGGAGTGTGCAGTAAGGTTGACTGACTGCAACATTTAAGTAGCAAATGCATGGCCAAAGTTTTTAAATTCTCTCATGTACGAATGGATGACTGCTGACACTACTAAATATGCTGCTAATGTAAATATTGATAATATTTTCATGAGCTAGAAGATTGCATCTTCTAGCTCATGAAAAAATTATGAATATTGTGGTATACAGCACTCCACTGTAGTAATCACGAGCCGCCATTGCTTAGTTCCTCGCTTATTTATCTTAATCGCACCCGTTTTTCAGATGTTAAAATAAGAGGTTAGAATGATATCACAGTCAATATTTATTGTAGAGAGTCATATATTATGAATTATATTGTTTTGAGAGTACAGTTACAATTTACCTACTTAGCAGTCGACAGCTTGTGTAGCACCTAAGAGTGCCGAAAAGCATACTTTAACGCGGGTATCAAACTAGAGCAAACTTTTATTTATTTTATCTAAACAAATATATTAATGCGTCTAAACACAATCATTTTCGTGCATAGCAACACTCTAAAAATTGCGATAAACTCCGGCAGACCAGACGCAAATAACACTGCAAATCTTATGCATGTTAAAACCCCAATTCCGAAAGAGACGACGAAATAGCTCCGTTGAAATAGACACCGCCGTATCCTCTTCACAGCCCTTATTATCCCGACTATAGTTCGGGAAATACTAAGTACAGCATTTCTTACACTTTACCAGGCTGACACACATGGGCTTCTTATATATGGGCTCACGCTCCTAGCATCTCTTCTGTTCATGGAAACATATATTTTGTTATTGGTATTATTAACGACCCTGAAAGCCACCCAACCAATGCTAAGGTTCAGCAAAATCTTTTTTCTACGGTCCCAGGTTGGGTACCGCCCCCTTTGGGAACCTCGATTCCACTACGCTATCCATCTCAGTTCCGTGTCATCTATGGGGTTCGGGCGCCAGGGTTGTCAACATCAAAATACTTTTCTGGCTTTGCAGCCTATTCCTATGTACACCCAGTTTCATTCCTTTGGTACAATTGTACTGAACTTCTTCGCTCTGTACCGTCCCACCCGGGGGCTCAGGCGCCAGGGTTCGTGCCGTAGCCTCATGCCTCAGGAGTCGCGGCTTCGAGCTGTGAATCGGCAGGGCGACAGTACGGGGAACAGTGTGAGAGCAGCGGTCATTGAGGGTGGTTGTACCAAAGAATCCTCCGTGACTCTGACTGAAAATCCTGGCTTGTGTATCAATCACTGATTGTATGGAGAATTATATTCTGTGGTATAAAAATGTGAGAAGTAGCTCCTTAACCAGGATTTTGAAGCACTGCAAGTAATAGCAAGTGGATACTACGTGGTTTATTTGAAAGAATACCAAAAAGTGTTCGCGGAAAATAAATATGTCCCTCCATAAAATTTACTGATGTGCATAGCTTTTCAGAGATACAATTAATCGTGAAACTTTTATCTAAGTGGTTATTATTGTTTTTCAGGCAGTGTTCAAAAGTGGTCGTCTGGCCACTTGGGAAACGTTCTATTGTTTTACAGCTGGAAAAAATTCTCGGCCGTAAAAAACTATGCAAAAAATAGGATTGCTTAATGCGAAATGTTTGATTTCCATACAGTGAATACTTTCTACGCCTAATAAAATAGCTTGCTTGCCACGAGAGTGTCAGAGTAGAGGTCTTTACTTATTGAGTGTTATAGAAGTGATACACCTGAATTGCTTTCCTATAAAACGTTTAAATTGATATATATGAACTGAGAAACATATTGCATGAAACCTGATAGTTCCATCTGAAGATGCCAACAACTTGAAACGTTAAACACCAAGTAAATAGAGCAGTGGTTCCCAAACTCTGCTATGCCGGACACCCCTGAAGAACTTCTTACATTTTCTCGCACCCCCTACAAAATTCAGTACCCATATGATGATTGCAAATTAAATTTATACTAACCTTTGTGAGACAAATTGAAGTTAATTTAGGAATGACTGAGAAACAAAACAGTATTTCGCACTCCTGAAAAGATCCTTACGCACGCGTAGAGGGTTCATGCAATTCAGTTTAGAACTCCTGAAATAGTCTCAAATAAAACGTGAAAACAACTTTGTACCTTCTTTCCGCCCGTATTCAAAATAATCATGATATATCATTTCTGTTACTGGGCATCATTTCACATTTGAACATAGGTAGTCCTTCAATTGTTCACATAATTAAATTTTATTATTTTATACCATTGCCTATGCAGCAAGCGCTTTTGTTCCGCTACAGATTAGTCTAAAACTGCACGAAGATCAGTACATAAATGTAAAATATCGGCATGTTCTTAGCTTACATAACTCCATATTGTTATCTACAATTTAATTCTGATTACAGTGACCATCATGAGCGATAATCCGAATTAATAATTTTCTTTTTCAGAGTTACTAATGTTATCGTCGAGAGCGTCTCACTGTTGCAAGTGTTTGCTAATTCGCAGCTGAATTGCGTGTTTTGTGGAACTTTAAGGCTGTGTTCAGGCCAAAAGAAATTTGACCAAGCCTATGTATAGTGAGTGTCACTGAACGGAATTGACGCTATAGTTATTTGTACAGGTATCTACTGAGAAAAGTAGACTGTACTCGTTAACTGTCCAAAAACCAAAAGTGTTCCTGAGTTTTCAATAAACTGAAAAAAGAGCAGTGTGAAAATCTCGAGTTCTAACTGCACTGTAGGAAGAAGTGCACTTTGCAGTGGAGCAGTGTAGGTACTTTCTTATTAGGAAATAAGAAAAATAAATAGTTAAAACAGCCCAAAGCAGAAGTGTTTTCGTTTTTTGGATTGCTATTCTAATTACATATTACATGAGGAAAAACCGTGTGCAGTCAAGTAATAAATAGATACATTCAGTTTTAAAATAAATATTCTATAAGTGTATTTAATCAATTAAGTAAATAAGCGGCTCTAATTAGGAACTGTGCGAGAAATACAGTGTTTAAGGAAGCAAAAGGCGGACGACAGTGATGATATTTAGCAGTTGATGCAGTGGACCTGCCGAGTAGTGGAGGAGGATGGAGGTTTCTGCAGCATCGCTGTGGAGGCTACTGCTACTGTTACTGGCTACTACTGCTGCTACTGCACGGATAACACATGGTACGTTTGCTTATATTTACCCGCACTGAAATATTAGTGTTGTCTCATATCCAGCACGCGTGCCCGTGCAGCACGGAATGAGCAGTTTTCATGCTGGTAGTGACGTCAGTAAAGTCACTGCACACTTATTCGTATGCTGGGCGTCATGCTATGCATTCATGCAGACAATCTAATGCAAAGCTGCGAGACTCGCATATCATTACGCTACCGTATCTATGCTACCGATTTTAAGTACGCATCACAATGACACGCGAGCCGCGCATCCCAGCAACAAGTTGGGTATGCAAATGCATATGTGACTTCGGCATTAGGTGCCAAACTCATCAACTCAGTCGGTGTTCAACACCGCCTCTATGCTGGCATGGAATTATTTCAGGGTCAGTATTCGTGTTCGGCAGTGTAGATCTGCAAGTGTTCAAATAAAAACTGTGATTACATTTTGAGTAATTTTACTTAGCCGAGGAGTGGGTGTCCAAGGGCTTCGTCGTGCTTTTTTTTTTGTATTATTTTTTCTTCCCGTTTCTCACACCCTGCATTGTGCTGTCAATAATAATATTATGAACGAACTTAATATTAATTGGACACTGTCCAATTAAAATTAAGTTAATTAATTAAATTAATAATGAAGCCCAATGCTGCATGACCATGGAAGGGCGCTATATTGGCCCGTTCACTTACTCGTAAGTCGCGTGTATGTGAAAGATATATATCTTGAACGCGGCTAATCGCCTGAATTTGTACTCAAGAAACATCGCATAAGTACCCAACGTATTACATGGGTACTCGGCATATTACGTGAGTAACCGGTATATTGCGTGGGTACCCGATACATCGTGAGTAACTCAGCTACCGAGATGTTGCGCAGATACAGCACGTCTCCGGGAGCAAAACGTACATTTTTCGTTCGTCCGCCGCACTGCTATATACCGTACGTTTATAATGCATTTTTTTACTGCGACAAACTGCAAGCAAAAACGGCGTGGAAGTTTTCAAGAAATCACATGTGTTCATCTTTCTGCAATTAAAAAAAATAGATGCATCTGTGATTCTTCCATAAACTAAAGGATGACCTCGGAACTTACAGTATTATATTGTCTTCAGCCCCCCTCTATTCAGCAAAGAACTACAAATATCCTGGTATGTGGAGCTATGTATCGTACTCACTTTACTTACTATAGCCTCAAAGTGCTACCACTAATGAGGATAGCTTTTTGCTTTAAATCATGCGTTTTGGTCATCTTGAGTAGTGGAAAGTTGCGTGTACGGGATTTTATCTCTATTGTCTCAACAGCTTGTTACTGAAGAGTGGCATTTTGACACACCTTTCCTCAGTATTGTGCTTCTACGTCTGTGTGAAATCTATCGACCATTATCCGTAGACGTTTTGATTTTACGCGGATCGGCTTCCTTAGAAGAAAAAGTTCAACCATGTATTACTTCTTTTGTTGTCATAAAGATCTGGATCTATTGAGCTCACAAAAAACGAATACTTATCAGAGAAGTGTAGTGTGAGATAGAGCGAAAACGAGGCTGACTGGAGGACAGTGTGGGGTTCTAAAATGTTTGTCTAAGCTTCGAGTGTAATATCTGTTAGGAGGGCTCAATGGCATTCAAACTACTATCGCAGCATGGTGTGCTATGCTGCAGGATGTGGGATTCCATGAGGACTCTAGTTTTTTGTTCGATCAAGTAATAGTTGTGTAAATCGCACTGCTGTAGACGTAACTGATACGGTTCGAGATGCAAACCATTATCACCTTTCATTGAGACCTCATTGATGATCGTCAGCGGCTCCCGTCATTGATACGCTTCATTGGCTTTCTTCATTAACACTCTTCAATGTAGTCTTCATTGATAGCATCCAATGATGCTCTTCGCGTACCTTCTGAGGTTGTTCATCAACATACTGCATGAATACTCTTCGACGTTACTTTTTATTGATATCTTTATGGATACTCGTCATAGATCCTTGATGCTCATAAAGACATACTATATACTGGATTAACAACATAAACATACACCTATTTATCTGTATTTGTTAATACGAGAACATCCCTGTGTTAGAGTTCGCTTAACCATTAATGTGCAAACATTCTTACTTATTTAGCCACGTACATCTGCTGCTCGTCTAACCACCGTTCAAAGCTGAGTAATATATTTTAAACAACAAAATAACTAATATAATAAGTTTGTATATAGTTCACTGCAACAATTTTTCCTATTATAAGTATTGCCTTATGCATACAATGAATCGCAAACAGGTTTCAATTTAGTGCATGATATCGTTCTTGCCTTGTTAATGAAATGCTAACGCAGTGTAAAATGAAAGTGGAATCGAGTTCGAGCCAATCACAACAATTAGTTTCCTTTCATTTATTAATGGATCCCATTTGCATTAATCCATAAAGCCAATGTATGGGCAAATTTTCTCTTGTTGCCTCTACTTGACAATTTGCCAAAAAAGCGCAGACCACGTACCGTATGTCCTGCTCAGTGTAACGTTGTCGGGCAATCGAGAAGCCCATGCAGCACAGATACTTTTTCTTGTTGTCCAGTAAACTTATAATTCATTTGCAGCCAAGCTTGCACCGAAGGGTATATTTTCATTCATAAGACCGGTTGAATTCCGAGCTCCGTCAACCCAGGATTACCCTGTATGAACAATTTTCTAGACACCACTCCGATTCCATATAAGTTTGCATGTGAGCGCGTTCTAGTTGTTGTATTTCTTTTAATTTAATCTTGCTAACGAGCAGCTATTCTATAACTCACCAATGTAAACAAACTTCTCTCGAGTTACCCCTCCTGCTCACAAATTAGATATCGAGCGCCAGCCATTGTTACGTTTGGCATTTGTTCCATAAAGGACACAGTTTTCGGCAATCCATCAACATAGCGCAAACACACTTCTCTTGGTTGCCTCTCCGTTTCGCAACAAGTCTCAAGTCGGACGCATGCAGATTGCTATTAGAGCTGTCACCATAACTCACCTCGCCTCTAGTCGCCGTGCTGCAGCCGTCCGTCCATCGCAAGCCTCATACTTCTCTAGCCATCGCCGATTCCCAGCGGTTTGGGACGGGAATATTTTTTTTTACTTTGCGTTCGTCATGCATGTTAAAGATCCGCCTCGGGTCGCCTTGTTCTTTGCCTATATTCTGTGGCTTATGTTTTTGCGACGATAAATCTTGGGAAGCGAACGCGCTGTTCGGTGGCGGTTGAGATGCGCGCGGCTCACAGAAGCGTTAGAGGATCTGCTACGTAGAGCAGGTGACGCATGTTATGCTGCGCAAATTATCTACTATTTGATGTCTGTTTTGTGAAAAAGTTTTGCGAGAAGTCTTGGGAATCTGCTTGTCTGATACTGTTAAGCATATGCACGGTCTTTCAATTTTGTGGCATCTCTCTGAAAGAACATTGTGTACGCAATATATGTAACTAGTGGCCCGTGCCGTCATTATAAATTACGGCAAAAAATTAACACTTCACCAAAACCCCCGCCGTCTCCTGCGCTTGTTACTCTTTAGAAGGCTTCTTAAATGTAAGTTAAGCATTCTGTCTAAACAATCTATACTGTAATAAGAGAGCTGTCTGTCCGTCAGTCCGTCGGTCCGAAGCCTAATTTTTCCTGTATCTAATACCAAAGAAAAAGATTCCAAGGTACCCAACTTTTTTTTTTTTTTTGCCAAAAAGAGACAAGCAGACTGAGTTCTACTTTTCCCCTATCTATTACTGAAGAAAAAGATTCCAAGGTACCCAACTTTTTTTTTTGCAGTTTGAAATCTGAATTTTCTCCTATCTTATCCCCATAGAGCGTGTCAGGAAAGATATATATATATTTATAAATAAATATAAACACGACGTAAATTATTATATAGTATTGATGCTACTGATCGATAATTCTTAAAACTTTCACCTGTATCTTTAGATACATGAACACTGATGTAGAAATTAAAAGATATGATCATAAGTTTTAGGAAAAACGAGTAAATCAGTCTATTCAATGAGGAATTATTGAGAAATAACATAAATAATATGCTTCTCGTCAGCCCACTGAAATCTGTAAGTGAGGTTGCTGGAAAATTGATTAAATATTGACAGGCTGTAAAATCTTTTCCAGTCAACAGAGCGCCTTCAAACAAAGTGTAAACTGTTCCCGGTGGTGCGGGAATTATGTTTATCAGCAAGAAATACACATTCATAGCTAGATATCAACTGCGGATGACGATGATTGATTAATGGGACACCAAAATGACCTGAAATTGGCTAAATGAAATTTTGCAATTTACAATTGGTCAGAGCCCAAGTATCGTGTGTTTATGATTGAGATTATTGAACATCAGAGATCTTTATATTTTATACCGACTACTATAAGGTTAAATTGTGTTGCAGTATAAGTAGTACTTCTTATACACAATATATGCATACCACTGAAATTTATAAAAGTACAATATCACACATGCATTCTCATTCTCTATACCACAATTGAACTACGAAAAGCATAATTTTCGGTTGATAAAGTCTAACCTTGCGACTGTAATAGCATCGCAATACCAGCAGTACTTCGAGCACGCCGTCTTACCCTAGCCCAACATAGGACAACATCGCATACCATATCACCGGACCATCACTGGTGCTCCGCTCTCGGGCGCAGTACAACAATAATCGTTCGAAAGGAAGAGTACGGAGCCATAGAACCGGTCGCTGCGGCCAATGGCTGTCATGACTTTATTTAGGTGCGCGAGAGTATCGGTGCAATGCTGCGGCCTGGGCCAAGCATTCGAACACAAAGGAAGGGCTGCTTATCTCTAGATATCTGAGTATCTAAATTTATGCTCAATATAAACAGTGGGCTCAAGATTCCTTTTGTTTCCTGCATTTCTAGACTCTGAGCGAATTTTAGGGTATAACCGCCCTAAAATAGTGCCAGCCTCTCGTGCGAAAAATACTGTTTGCGGCATTTTCGAATGGGACAGTGCGATTGAGAAAATCTAATCTACTTAGCTTTAGCTGTCTGGATCGAGTTCCGGAAATGGTTGGTAGTCGACTGCCCATAAGACCACTACCGAGCATCACCTGGAACTCGCTCTAAAATAGCGAATGGAAAGTCCCCGACCGATGTTCCTGGCAAGTTAAATCTATAATCTATCAGCAGATTATATTTCCACACTGAGAAAATCGAAGGTGTCTTTAATGTATTCTGTTATTCAAGCGCAAAAGCATTTCACATTTTCTTCCAAAGCTAAAGTTTTTATTGTTTCTGTTTGTCATCGTGCGCTCAATGACTGTGCATCCAATTTGAACCAGTTTGCTACAAAGGTTCTTCCTCCTATGATCTTCCTACGAGAAAAAAGCTTTTGTAGCGAGTTAGCAGAACCTGATTGATGTAGGGTTAAGTCTTTACCAATGATTAGCTTGAATGTTAACTGCATACGATTGCAGTTACACCTACAAAACGACGAGGGCCCCTATGGTTAACATTTACGCAATACACGACTATGATGCTTGATGTAAGAGGATACCTTGAGGTTGCTTCCTGGTTAATGCACATTATTGCACAACGTTACGGGAACAGCACCTCTTTTTTTACTCCACTTGAAGTTGTTTTCCGCTGTGAAGATGGCGAGTTGGCCAGACTCGGAACCGTCGCCTTTCATAATGATTCCCTTAACGAATACTGTCCCTATTTCGGGACCGTATACGAGTACTCTTATTACGAGACGCAAAACTTTACTTTATACGTTCATTAATTAAAGTTAGCTACCAATATTTGCACACATCCAAGCTACACATGTTTGTCTTGTAAAATTTCCTGGCTACACAGTTGAATGCCCGGAACAATGCGTGGTTAGAGTTCACAAATAGCCAGCTGAACTTCGCTGACTCATGCATAAGTTCATGGCTGTGCTGCCAAACTTCACTGACTTGACGACAGTAACTTTCCCTGGGGTTTCAGGTTTCTTTTCTCCTTAAGGCAATCCGCATTTGTCACTTGTCAAACAAACATCCCATGGCACCACTCTGCCAGCGAGAGCCGATCTTGAGGTTGCATGGTTCCTTGTTTATGGAATTCTCGTGGTGGCAATGAATGTACTGCATGAATCTTGCGCTTTTTTTCCTTAGGAAAACAGTGTTGGAATTGGGCATTCCAGCTGCAGAGGAGATGTTTCGTGGCCACACTGATGTGTCCATGGGTTTTTTTCAAGTCTTTCCTTAACTCTGGGAACGTTAAGGCGAGTTCACGCGGCAGTCAAATGAACATGTTCTCTTAGTTCATCGTCCAGTTGGATTTTGTATATCCATGTAGCAAGTCGTAGCTACTCCCCCGGTTTAGAATGCCAAACTGTAACTGTGTGTCTGGCAAAAATTTGCCGAAACGTTAACCTGGCCGTCAAGTCAGCTTAGTAAGTACAAGCATAGATAAAATACGGGACATATCTTCAGTTTCGTGAAACAAATTGGACCACAGAAAGTTGTGTGCTTTTCTATTGTTTCAACGGACGCGGCAACGCATTATGACGCTGAGTCTTGTGCAAATCCGTTTTTAGAGGGTGAGACGTGTTGCATTCAATGAATGCCGTCAAAGTTCTTCGAACTTAAATTGTAGCAGTAACCACGTACTGTGGCACGGGTGCTTTGCGAATTAGCGCTGCAACTTGGTTCTTGCAAATTTCAGGTAACCAAGAAAGCTTGCGTTGTTCCGGTATACAATTCGCTATAAAAACAGAGCGAACTTTTCTGGCCACTTGATAATTTTTGCCATAATTGAAATTTTTAGGCGCTTTTCCGATCATATCCAACGCCACTGACTGCAGTTATCATGCAAATGCCTATGATATTCAGATAGGGCATTTACAGCACAATAATTGCTCCCAAAATTTTCAATGCTAGTGTCCTTTTGGTGGCATTCAGGTGGGTTCGTACGTAACGGTAACCAATTTCCTCCCATATGCTTACGAGTAGGCACAGTTTTCATGATTTTGATATTAACCTTAAAGCAATTTGCTAAAGTAAAGAAAGTAACGCCGTATTGGCGGCGGTGAGGTGCCCTCGTGTGTCCACCATCCCCTCGAGCGATATCTCTTCAGGAATCAGTAGTACTTCTAGGATCCTTTTTGTGAAGAATACGCAGTGCTGTAGGTTGTGCGTTTTCGAAAGTACTCTAGCGTATTATGATGAATCGTCTTAAGCCGGGGTTACATTATACATTTGTACGTGCAACCTGACCAGAGGATGAACAGCTCGCAAGTCATTCATGCTACTGTATCTACGGTATAGTGCCGACATCTAATATGTATAGGAACGACATGTGAGCTATGCATCCCCGCTTCAAGTTGTGCGTAAGAAGGCATAGTGTGGCCCCGGATTATGATGCTGCCCTTCTCTTCCTTCCCCCACTTCCTCCTCTAGCACCCTTTTGCCTCACAGAACTCCGGATGCTGTACTGACCACTTTGTGAAGCATTACATATAATGAAAGAAAAATCCCAGTCGTTATTCTGGAACCCTGTTGTCCGCTCCCTGTTCACCGTACCCGATTTTTACTTCTTATGACGACATAGATGGAACGCCCTCCGTGAGTGATTCTAAATGATGCTAACGTTTGTAGAAGTCTCGATATTGGTACCAATTTAGCTCTTGAAATATTGGGTAATTGTTATACCCCAGATAAGATATGAAAAAAGTTCTGAACAAGTCTCTTACGGCGCATTTTCTCAGTGAACGTCGCTAGGCAAAGGTCTTCATTCGGTTTAGGTTGTGAGTTAGCCAAATTTCCAGTAGTTCAGAAATCTCGGAGTTCGCTCTATTTCCTAGGAGCATGACAATTAGGGTGGGTTCGATTAGCCATAGTTAATCGAGATAACTTAATTAAATCAGATTAAGTTTCTCCACAACATCAATTCTCAGCTTTGGATCTACTGTGGATCCAACTACGGTTGAGAACTTATCTGGTGAACTCCATCTACGGTACAGAATCCAAAGTTAAAACCTGAGATTCCGAACAAGTTAATGCTAAGCGGAATCTTCGGTTTAGACTATCTCAATCACTGTGGGCCAATCGAACATCCCAGCCTTCACGTGAGACGCGTGACTAAAAAAAAAAAATCACTTGGCGAGTTTGTTTTCTATGCTCTATGTTTCGTGGGGGCAACCACAGGGACGAGCAAAGTGTCGCGCACAGGCCCCGGATACCACCAGCCCTACCGGCCTCAGGTTGGCCGCTTGTTTACGCCTCCTCGAGCGCTCGAAAACAAGCCGGTTTGGAGATAATGCGAGGGTTTGCTGCGCCTCAAGCTCTATGCGAATATGTGCAACTTCTAAAAGATTGCTAAGTTGTTTCAGAAGTATGGGTTGTGCCTCCAATGCATGACCTGAGGCTCTTGTGAACCGTACTGTTGGCAGGAACTTACTACGGTGCCAAACGTGTTATGGTGCGGTTTCTATCGAGCTTGTATTTGTTATTAGTTTGATAGTCGGATCTTTTTTCGAAAGCTAGCCGAGAATTTGATGAGAAAAAGGTGTGGTGCCATTGCTTACACTCCGATATAATAGTAATAAATGATTTGATATGAGAGTCTGACGGCTTCTAATTTAGTTCATTAAAGAGGATAATTATTAAAGAAAGATATTTTCCGAAAGGCCAAGTATCTCGTCGATCTTCCTCTAATGGAACTCGGATTCTCCAAGAGTTTTTCTTTTAAAGTTTCCTCCTAAAATGATTCTTGCTAGCTGTAGCAACTTATCTCTCTATTATAGTATTTTCAAAAACAAACATTGTCACTACTTTTTAGCATGCTAATACACATATGCGTCATCAGAGTTTTCCGTTGGAGATAACGACGGTCTGCCTTTGATAATTCCATGTATTGATTAAATATGATATCTAGAGATGCTCCGGTAGAAAAAATTTTATTACTCGTCGGATATTTTCAGTTTTACGGACTTAAGCCTCATATTTAAAAGTGATTTGGCTTAAGCACTTCTGTACGTTCTTCAGGAGCCGTTGCTATATACTGTATTTAAAAAAATAATTTCTGGCAGAGTTCTCGTGTATAGTTTATTTCAACTCTCGTACGAGCTCTTAGCTTTCCTAATGGAATCCAGTATGCGCTCAGCTGTTTAGGCTTCAGGTAACTACACAGATCAATTACATCCCAAAATTTTAGTACTTATAGGAAAGCTTTCCGCTGGATATATTCACCAAATAGCCATACAATAGACAGCTGTAAATGAAGAAACCGGACACTACTCTGTACTCGACTGTTGCAGCTTGTATTTCTTAGGTACTGACGCAAGGCTTTTTTTCCAGCTGCTCAGTATACTGTCAGCCGGCTATGGGCATCTGCTCTCTTTTGCATGTTTATCGCCCTGTTATTATAGGCTGCTCACACCCATGCGCGAAATATAGTGCACATTTAATATAGCTGCCTTTTTTTCGCTTAGCGCATCGACTGTACCTATACCATTAAGATTGCAGGAGTTCACCCTAGGCTGACCCACCTGTATCCTGCGAGGACTTTCACTTATTCCTTGCACAGAATATAACTGTTTCATGATTTGTAATTCAGCCAATTAACGGCATAGGCTACGCCGATCTTGACGGGCCCTTTCGGATATGAGCTTCTAGGCTAATTTATTTACTTTCAAGGCTAATTACCTTTGCCTAGGAGGCTACGTTTTTGTCGAGGTTGTCTCTCTGTCTGCCACCAAGATAACTCAAAAAAGTTTTAAACGGATCTTTACGAAATTTGCAGATTATTACGTATGTTAAGAATAACAGAGGATTGACTTTTTGTTGAAGATACGTTTTACCATTTGTTTGTTAGCATCTTTTTCCTTATTACTATAACTCAGAACGTTATACGCCTAAGCGGATTTTTATGGAATTTACATGAGTTGTTAGATATTTCACAAAGATTAAATGACAAAATTTTTGCTATGATCGGTTTGTTCGCTCTTGTAGTCGATCTTATATTTTATTAAAAAAATAATCCAAAATGCTATGAAAGGATCGTCATGAAATTCACAAGAATTATAATTATTGTTAAAAGACATAGATAAACAAATTTTTGGTGATGATCGGCATGTTTGTTTGTGCGTTTGACTAATTTTTGTGAGCAGCATAACTCAAAAGTTATGAACAGATCTTTATGGGATTTGCAGAAATTGTCAGAAATGTTGAAAGATCCATATAACCTCATTTTTGTGATGATCGATTCGTCCATTCGTCTTTATTGTTTGTCAAAATACTTGCGAGAAGGTAACTCGAAAAGTTACGGACTGATCTTGAAGAAAACTAGAGATGCTGCCATTACTCTTAAAAGACACAAATGACCAGATTTTGGCGATGATAAAGAAGAACTCATAATTTCAGAACCAATTTGAATTTTTTGTTAACGTTGCCTTGCTTGCCGGAGGTATGCCCTCTCAGATTGCTCTAGTTTTCAATTCAATTAAAATGAGGAGCTCAAAGAAAGAAAGAGAAGAAAGAAAGAAAGAAAAAAAGAAAGAAAAAGTTATTCATTGGGACACAAGGCTTGCACTTATTACCAAAAGAGCATCAATTCATCATCACAGGCCATTGACGGTAAAGACAATATGCACCATGATCATATATAAGTCATAAATTTGGTGTCTTGAGTTTCAGTTATAGCCATCCACCTATACTCTGCATAGAAGAATTTGTGCTCCTTCTAAAAAAATACATTCCTTGCATTACGACGAACACTTTCCTTCAAAAACTTTATTACTGTTTCTTTAATCATCCGTAGTGAGGTGTTACATAAGTGCATGGAAGTCCATGTACACGGTAATCACTTCAAATGAATCAAATGAATAGAAAAGATAGGTCCCAGTAGATGGACCAACAGGCCCGTCCTCAAAGAACAGCCGGAGTTAGCCCTCTGGCCCTCTATGAGCTGTCGCCATCAACTTAGAATGAACGGCATCTACATAATGGTTTTTCAAATGTAAGGTGAATTACAACTCAGAAACTTGTGCTTTTCTTTGCTGCTTAAATAACATAGTAACGCAGTTGACGATTCGCTAAAGAGTACGTGCGAGGGACGATTGCGTGACCCGGCATTTAAACAGTGTCGTATGTCATGTTTATCGCTTCCCTTAGAATAAAGGTCGCAAGAAGAAATAATCAGATTTATTGAACTTCGTAGACTATCCACTCCACTTAAACTACTGCGCCTCCCTTTCGAAGAGACAGACAATATAGACGGGATTCTGTGAGCTCAATTACGCTAGTAAGGACTTTAAAAGAAAATAACCTTAAATAGCTGAACCTCATGAAATCATAATGAATATTGCGCTATCCATTTTTTAGAGTTTAAGAGACAAGAAATACAAAAAAATGTTGCAAACATTTAAAAAACGGTTTTTCGCCAACTTTTCAAACGGAGAGTATAATCAAACTCTCTTTAGTTGACCATTCAAAGTGACAGGCATTGTCAGTATTTTGGCGTAAAGCAATGGAGGAAATATACAACTCGTGGAAATTTCAGACCGGGATCGGAAATTTTCTCCAATCGGATTAGTTAGGAGACAACATCACAGCAATTCTTCTATCCCAAATATCAAGTATCTAAAGTGACAAACTTATCTCTGAAGAGTTAAATACCAGTCTCGTGGCTCAAAGAGATAAACAATGCTTGGAAAATGCAGATAAAGTCTGTAACGTTTCTCTACCATGTTCCTCAGCAGACAGCATTAACGAAATCTTATTTCTCAAATATCTTAACTGACCAAACATCTCTCAATAAATTACTGCGCCTCTCTTCGGCTCAAACAGGCAAACAATGCTTGGGAAAGTGCAGATAAAGTCCGCAACGTTTTTCCACTGCATCACCTAGCGGATTGCGTCACAGGAATTTTATTTCTCAAATATCTAAAGTGACAGACATCGCTGTAAAGATTTCATTGGCACCTGTACAAGAACACGTGTCAAGTCGTCTCACATGACAGCGAAGGCGATCGTCTCCCCGCTTCGTGACTATTGTTCCCTCGAGCTTTCTTTTTAAGGGCTTACTATTGCAAGTCATAAAACTGAGATCTGAAGTCTCTTTTTGGTCTATCGGTACAGTAAAATGCCGGAGTTGCACCTCGCAGCCGCCATATCGCTCGGTGTATCTTTGCGGTGGGTAAAGTGAGAGAATTTGAGTCTTGAGTTGTTCCTATCTTTACTCGCAGACGTGTTTATCAACTATAATTGTCTGGGATCTCTCTTTTTTCTTGCATAATGCGTCGAGCTCTTAAATATAATGCGACCGCGCATGTTTAGTTAATCGTTCTAGCGTTAGTGTAGTATACATTTGCACAGGTGGCTGCTAGTGAAGGCTAGTAACATGCTTATGTTGAACGCACTTTTCTTGAACGGCTAAGTGTCGCTCCCCGTGCCTGTCGGCATCGAGTGTTCACGTGAGTCGAGCAGGAATTACAGTTATTCAAGGGACTTTCGAGGAAATGATTGCGTCTGTGGAAACCAAGAAAGCTCACCGATGCACATCGAGTAGGCAATAAATCTGCGTATAATTATGCGATACAATCGTGTGAATGAGGTCAAAAGTCGATGTCTGCGTGCGTGTAGTTCTTCATTAGAAACGAACCGCGTTGAAGTCATACACGATCGAGCAAAAGTACCAAATGATTTAACGAAATGTAAATTTATCCAAAAAACTCGTCATTTTGCTTTAACCACTTTGATTTGGTGTAAAGACGCAACTAATGGATATCATCGCAGCCGCAGAGCCCATGATGTAAACTAGAAATTATTATTGATCGGCAGGCGCCGTACGATGGTTCAGCTATTGCACTCAATAACAACGGCTGATAGTGTCGTCTTTTTCAACTCCCGCTATAACTTTGCTGGGTGTTACGCCAGTTGATGCTCTATTTATAGTAAATCAGGAAGTTAACGTCAGTTGACAGAAATTAATGTTATTCAGAAAAAATTCGTTTTTTTAGCAATATTAATATTACGCTCATATGCACTTTTCCAGAAACCTCTACTTCGTTACAATCCGAATTCTCGTAGCGCACCGATAGTCGTTACATAAAATATAAGCAAAAGCATACCGAAAGATCTACGTCTACACTTACCAATTTGCCGTGCTGGTAGATGACTCACAAAAGTGTCTACTATAACCATAAAATCTACTATTACTGGTTGCCTGTAGCACTGCTACAGCATGTGCCGCCATCATTTCTACTTTTATGTAGATCCTTCCATCAAATTCTGCACGATGCGCGCTGCTTGATCTTAAGAGTCAATAACATTCCTCCGATGGCGTAATATACATTTTATGAAGCGCTGTCTTTGTTTCAGTTTCTCGCTTCCGACGCTTTTTATTATGTCTTACCCTGCGTTCGGAAAGCGTCGTGGCTACATGCTCCATATTTTACGCTGCGAAAAGCATCAGAATTTAAAAATAACAGAAAATGTTGTTTTTTCTTTTTGCGGTGTTCTACCTTTGCTATCTTCTGATAAAAAATTAACGGTTGCTCAATGTTCTGACTCTGACTCTGTATTTTATTAATTTTTAGCAATCGTCTCCACGATTATTTTTCAACTCTGAGATGTACAGTGCATTTACTGGCTGAATTGCAAAGTATTTTCAACATTTAAGTACTTGGTGTGCCTTTTCAACATATTTCCTACAAAAAGCGATATCATTACCTCAGAGATAATAATCTAATTGTTACACGAATTGATTGTTTGAGACCATAGCGTGATACTCTGATTGCGTTGGGCATTGAAGAGAATATATTTAGTGATGAGCATATAAGCATGCATGAATGCGCAAGACATGTTGAGCATATATGCATGCATGCACGGACTCACCATTGTTCATAAGAAATACTCTTACTGTTGGAAGCACCCGAGCAAAGCAAAAACTGCAAACAAAAGTTTCGTTTTAAAGTCCCTTGCAGCTTTCGTTCCAATTTTCTTTACCTTAAGAAAGCAAGACGCTGAAAAGCACGTGCGGTGTTATTCTGCGGAGGTAGGTGTTGTTGGAGCCGTTGTCTCTGAGCTGTAAGTGAGGCAGTGGCGGCATTTCACGGCACTTTTGAGACCCTCTCTCTTCCCTGATATTCTAAAGAAAGCCCGAGGGGAGCCCCTGGTTGCATCGTTTCGTCACTGCTTTGTGGATGTACGCCGTGAAGCTAGGTGCTGCACTCGGTGACGAGGATGCCTGATTATTGTAACAATTGCACGTCGCTGCTTTCTGACTGCAAGTTGTGGAGTTCCGATGATCGTAGCAATGCACGTATGAAGGTAGAGACAAGTATTGGAGCTGAGGGTGGCTGGCAGTAAGAAAGAAGGTTGGATGAAATATTGGACAGTACACTGACCAAGCAGCACATTCCCAGAAAGAAATC
The DNA here is from genome assembly GCA_001587735.2 of Parhyale hawaiensis. Lineage (NCBI taxonomy): Eukaryota > Metazoa > Arthropoda > Malacostraca > Amphipoda > Hyalidae > Parhyale > Parhyale hawaiensis. The sequence goes on along the minus strand of LQNS02277717.1, from coordinate 22,408,036 downwards.
AAAGCTTAGGCTTCGGTTCGCTCTGAGCTATTACCTTGATGCGAACATGCAGGGAAGCAGGAAAATCTTTGGCCGTCAAATGAGCATCCGCTACCAATTAGATGAATATGCACGTATGATCAGGTCGAACAGATTCGCGTTAATCTTTTTACGTAACCTGTATCTAGTTTCATTGAGAGAAAGAGGCATCTAGCGGATTTTGTGGACCTCTTTGTATACAAACATAGCAAGAAACATATCTTCTTATTATTGCTTTCGATCATTATTGATGATTTGAATGATTACTATTATTATCGTTAAAGGTTGTTTGATTAATATTATTGGTTGTTTGATTGATTATCACAATTGGTTGCTCTTCGTATAATTCGAGAAATGGCTTCTTTAATTTGATTATTCAGTTTTATAATCACTTTAGAAATTGCTATTCAATTGACACAGTTTGCCTAAGCATTTTTCAACGTTTGTACATTCATTATGCCATTGTTCTAAGTCCGTGCCGTTCGGAATCGACACATTATGACTCACGTAAATTTCCATTTCGTTTCAGGTCCCCCGGTGATCACGGAACAGCCGAAAGGTGGCGTGGTGCGTCGCAATGATCCCTACACTCTCAACTGCGCCGCGCAGGATGCCAAGTCCATCTCCTGGTACCACAACGGCGAGCCAATCACCGACATCTTGCGTGATCCCAGCTCGCATAGAATCCTATTGCCGAGCGGTTCCCTGTTCTTCCTTAGAGTGGCGACCACCAAGAAAGTAAACGACACAGGAACGTATTGGTGTGTGGCGCAGAACTCAGCGGGCTCCGTTCGATCCGAAAACGCCACAATCCACGTAGCTACCATCGAAGACGAGTTTTTGGAATCCCCAAACTCAGCCATCAATGTGATCGCTGGAGAAGAACTGGTGCTGCCTTGTCGACCTCCCAGAGGTACCCCAGAACCTGAGGTGTCGTGGCTGAGGAATGGAATACCTGTGGAATATGACGGGCGCGTTTTCATGGCTGAAAACGGGGACTTAAAATTCCTGACAACCAAAGCTGAAGACTCGGCGGGGTACGCTTGCCATGCCTCTAACGCTGCCGGCACCAAGATTAGCGCCCCGTCTGAGGTTACGGTTATGGGTAAGTTTTGCTATTTTTCACATATTTTGAAGTCTTTAAGCTTATCTTACCCCGATTGTGCCACCTCTCATTTTCTTCCGTAAGAAAACGATAAACACAATAACCTTAGCACCACAAAAAATACATGAGTAAAATTGGGGTATCGTGCTAATTTCGTAGGAATAGCGCCGTTTGTACAATGGGTAGATGGACATAACGGGCGTTAAAAAGTTAATATTTCTCTCAGCACTCAAAAAGTCATGACGTGGGCTCAGCCCGGCCACGTTACAGAGTCCTATCATATCTGTAATTCCGGCCCTGCAGCCCTTTACGGAAGATTGTTCTGCGGCCAGCGGCCCTGCACCCTTTCTTGGAGGCCTTGCGGCTTGTATCACTGCGGTTTTTTGGTTTTATAATAATGATACGTGAAAATATACTGTATATACGTACATATATGTGATAAAGATTTAATATTAACAATTTTGATAATGAGAAAATTAGATTCAGAAGTTACGAGAAAGAACTTTAAGCGCTTTTCATTTTTTTTAGAATTCTATTTTTTTACACACGGCCGCTGGTGCGTAGGAGTAGCATTTGCATTTTAGATCTGAAAGCAGTCATGAGTTCCTTTGGCCGTAAAACTTCAAAAACGCTGCAAGGGACCGCAAGATATACTTGTAAAAATACTGGAGTGCCCAGGTTTGCTGATGATTTGTCTAGGTACTGGCTGCCATTTCTGACTTGTGTTGAGGTGAAATATGGCTGCCCATGACGATAAAATTATGACCAACCTGTTTGCTGGTTAAGAAGGTGTAGTTATCGTCAAGAATACAAAAACAGCGTTACATTGAGATCATTGTTTGGGATGCTTAGAAGATATTGCGATCTGAAGCTTTTATATTTTTTTCGAGCCAACATCTTTAACTTTGTGCTACGAAATGTACTTATATATTGTTGAAAAAGCAGATGCAGTATTTGGTTAACAAAAATAATAATCCACTTGTATTTATCATAACCGTTTTCATTATTTTTTCTTTCTTCCTTCCAGACCCGCCGAAGTTTGTCATCGCTCCAAAGAACCGAACTGTCACAACTGGAACTACATTGACTCTTCCATGTCAAGTATCTGGCTTCCCAACACCCAAAGTAGATTGGCTTAGACTAGATGGAAAAATTCCTCTTGGTCGCGCGAGCGTATCTGCAGAACATACATTGCAACTCACACAAGTAACTGCATCCGATTCAGGCATTTATGCCTGTGTTGCTGACAGTGCAGCTGGGTCTATCAGAACTGAAGTTCACATCAATGTCCTAGCGTTGCCGTATTTGAGAGAAAGGCCGAGTGACCACATACTACGGTCAGGCTCCTCCCGCAGGTTGCCGTGTTCTATGGATGGGGACCCTTCTCCCCTTCTGATGTGGCGACTTCCTGGAGAAGATCCAACTGACATCCTTCTCCCGGGACACACTAAGGGCCAGCAGAAAGCTGGAGAAGATGGAAGTCTGTTGATGGAAGATCTTCAGCTTTCCGATTCGGGAATCTATACTTGCATTGGTACCAACTCTGGTGGAGGAGTCAGTGCAAGATCTAAAATATTGGTTGTTGAAGCTTTTCCTCCACCCGTAGTTGGTGTCGCTCCGCAAGATCAGATCATTAGTAACGGAGATCAAGTAACGCTACCATGTGAACCTGTTAGTGAATACGCTGAAGCAACGGTTAGCTGGTGGTTCAAGCCTGCTGCCCACCTCCCTGAGCATGAAGTTGTGGAAGATCAAGAACGCAACATCTTCCTCTCTGCTAACCACGCCCTTAGCATCCGAAATGCTAACCGGTCTAACAGTGGTATTTATACCTGCAAAGTGAAAGCTGCTACTGGCACGGCAGAGGCCACAGCGGTTGTGCGGTATGAAGAAAATGCTGTGGGAAATAATCGCTTGGAAAAGCTTCTCCCTGCTCCTCCGTCTAAGCCAAGAGTGAGAGCCGTAAATGGTACAAGCGTAAGATTAACTTGGCAACCAAACTCAAGTCAAATTGGGAAGCGAGATCTTGTGACTTATATGATTGAATATTGGCGCCATGACTGGTCAGAATGGAGGATTGCTGCTGCTCATCTCGACACCGAATCAGCAATTATTCCAGAACTGGCGCCGAATTACACGTACACGTTCTTAATTCGAAGCGTCACAGGACGAGGGCAGTCTTTCCCAAGCCCGTGGTCAAACCCTATACGGTTAGATCTTTTGACTAAGAATGTGTTGTCTCCAAGAAATAGATGGCAGGGCGATCGAAAATTCGACAAGCCCACTGTTGCCTTACTGAGTGCAACTGCTAGCTCTTCCAGAAGTATTTTGCTGAACTGGCAAGGTCTTGGTGAAGAAATTCAAGACAGTGGAGTGCTTGTCTATGGCATCAGTTACGAAACATCATTGGATGGCACATCTAGGAAGCCGTCAGATGTCCGTGTTGCTACTGTTCTTGGAAGTTCCTCGTCATCACATCTGGTCAGAGGACTTGAGCCTTACACCTACTATACGTTCTTTCTGGTGCCCTTTTGGGGCAGGATTGAAGGAACGCCAACGAATTCACTATCGCTGATGACACCAGAAGACAGTAAGTCATCAATACGTTATTTTAAGATTTGATCGGCATTTTTATTCTTATATTAATGCGTGTTAACTGTTTTTAAGCAACATTTTTTTGTAAAACTGTATTATACCATAGTGTCCATGGCTTTGTACTACCGTACATTCCTTTCTTGAACAGTTGCGTTAACTTGATGTTCATTTAAGTATACGTACTTTTATCTACATTTCATTGTGACCGTGCGCCATAGGAAACTCCTAACTTGACCGATCTTAAAAGTCATGAGGAACTGATTTTGCGTTTGCTTTTTTCTTTCAGTTCCTTCTGCCGCTCCTCAGTCAGTATTGCTGTCAAGAAGGAGCCCCACAGAAGCCCTCGTAACTTGGGATGAAGTTGACCCTGACCACATTCCCGGCAGGCTGCTGGGTTATGCTGTGGTAGCATCTTGCAACGGGACCGTTGAGGACCATAATGTTACCACACATTGGATTGAGCTGACAAATCTTATTCCCGGTTGCCTCTTGACAGCCCGAGTGGCAGCTATGACCAGCACAGGTATTGGTCCTTTTTCTGCCCCTGCTCTACTACAATTGAGGGAAGAACCTCCGTTCTACGCGAACGAGAATCCAACAGTTACGCAAGATTCATTTTCAACTCCTCATCATATGTGGCTGTTGTACGTTTTAATTCCACTCCTACTGTTGATAATTATTGGGCTTGTGTTGTATCTTAGAGGTTACGTTCGCTGCCAAAAATCCCCTGACAGACATTCAAACGGCGATAAATGTCGAGATCATTCGATATGTTCGTCCCACTGCCACGTTAATATGTATGGAGATCCTCACAAGACCTGGTCGGCCATTGACACACCTCGCATGCAGCCGAACGCTTGCCTCCTCAGACATAACCATTACGTGAATGACTACGCTGAGCCCAACAACCTTATGGCATCTGATGCATCGCAAGTGGAAGCCTACACCACTACAGCTCTGATGGCACCCACCTCTCCCCACCACGAACTGCCTGGCCCAGGACAGTGGACTGCGTTCCTACCACCCCCTCCTCCTTCCTGTCCTCCACCACCGATAGGTCCATATAGTGGCAGCGAAGGCACGACCTGTAGCAGTAGTCATAGCAGTAGCGATAGTTATCACAGAGGCTTCCAGAACAGGCAGCCCTTGCGAGTTGAGCCCTGCTCCGAGTCTGGGCCACAATATTCCAGCGGGAGCTGCGGAGGGTATAAGCGACCCTGCGATGAAGCCTCCGAGCATACGTACGAGGCGTACAATCAACGTCCATCTCATGACGCGTATACAGAAACTCATAACCTCTCTGGTTACCCAGATTCTCATCGAAGTGGTGTGCATTATAGTCCGACGTCTTCCAATGCAAGTAGTCAGAGAGGCAGGACTGCTGCTGATAGTCAGCCCTCCTACAAACCTGATCTCGCCGAAAATATTCCGCTGCGCAAAAGTCCTGTGGATGACTCCTTCCCAACTTTTAGTTCTTTACACGCAGCTCCTAAGAGCCTCCATAGATCTGATCAAAGACTTTGAAATAGTTGTGCTATCGCCTGTAGTCGCGGTATTTTATGGTTCTTCTCTCTGTAGTCAGTATCTCCTTGTTCGACTGTCATACCGAACAATAAGTGTATATGTAGATCGATCTTCGTTCCGGGCAATCATAGATATACCCTTGTTGATGCGTAATAATGGTGCTTTTATTTTAAATAATAAGGAAGGTTATCTACGTGTTGACGACTATAGGAGAAGTGCCTCGTACTATACAGGGTGTTTCAAAGCCGTTTGTCTTTTTAGTGCTGTTCTATATTGTTAAACAAAACTTTCGGTCAGTTCTTAGTACTTGAACTTCATTTGCTGTCGAACAAATATTGGGGATTCTACTCTACCATTCGTAGAGGTACTTGTACACTGTGAAACGTGTTCAGAAAATATTCTGTGCCCTTTTGAAATATCAAATCTTTGATACACCCTATACTGTTGATATTCCTGTTGTGTACATACTTCTCTCTGTTGAAACTACTGTTTTTGTTCGTTGTTGAATAGTTAACAGCACTTAATGAGGTAATATGCTTTATCTTCTTGGACCATGTATCCGAATATTTTCATTCTATAAACAGAATATCTTGTGCTTTGACGGAAAACTACGAAGAATCTCTAAAATGTAATGTAGACGTACCTACACTGTTTTTATCTGATCAAGAGCAAAACCTGAACAAGGCTATCGTTTTCTTTACTTTTCTATGTATACTTGAAAATTTTAAGTGAAAAGCTATCCACATCAACTAGTCTGTGTATTACTAGAGCGAGCTTCAGTTTGAAGAACCACAACTCTAACGCATACAGTATGCAAATATTAATATTTTAACTACTAGTACTGTTTTCAACATTTGAAATGAATTACGAGCTTTATTTGCTAATGCTGAAAGAATTGTTGATTTCTGCATTCACAGAAAGGGAAGATTGGCCTCCATCGATTCTTGATTATAATTTTAACTCAGTACATTTGGCTGTCTCACCTTATTTTCATGCATTGGTTTATTCCCTCTGAGGGCTAGCAATTTCGATTGTGTTATTATGTGTTTTAAAAAGTGGTTAATAACATAATAAATACCGTAAATTAAATAAAAGCACTGTTTTGGGCCAGTTTATTTACAGGTTGTGCCAAAACTCGAAAACCTTAGAATGCATCAAAACTGCGTGACGCAAGAATAATGTAATGTTCTAAAGAAAGAAAGAAAGGAAGAAAGAAAGAAAGGAAGAAAGAAAGCATGGAATATTGGTTTGGCTTGTGTGTCGTGAAACTATCGTTATATTTGCTCTTAAATTACTGCAGTAGTATCTTGGATAGAGTGAATTTTGCTGCGTACATTTAACGTCCCGCGCTCCGTCTCATTTTCTACTGGTGGAAAGTCACGCGCAAGATACGCAAACGAAAAGTAGGCATAAATTTTTCGAAATAATGGTATTTGTTAAAAGATACACAAATACTTCTGTTTCGTTATCGAAAAACTATTGTCTTACAAATACGACAGTTCCTCAAAGGTCATGGATCACTTAAAAAGTAGCCAATGATATATTTAAAAAAGTTGTTCTCGGCGGCAACGCCGAATTTACAGAGTTTGCAAGGGCGGCATATAACCTCCGACACTAATATAGAGGTACTATAACGCAGCGACCCTCGCCCTGTAAAAAAATAATAAAGTTAATTTTTTTTAAATTGTTGGCATCGGTAATGTAACGTTAGCAACACAGTGGCCGTGTTAAAACTATGGCAGAATAATTTGATGTTCTCTGTGTTTCAGGAAGGTAATGCTATTCCTTCAGTGGCACAAAAATTATCCAAAGGTAGAAAAGTATTCTCACCAGCAGCTTAACGTTTGTAATTACTGTAGCTTCACAACAAACAGTGAAGAAAAGATTGGAAATTACGACTATATTCTCGCATGCACCTCAAATTCTGAAAGCACATCGGCGGCACACCATAATTTGTTGATTTGTATAGAAAAAAATGTACACCACTGGCCTAAAGCATAAACATTACTGCGGCAGTAAACAGTTTCGTGATTATCGAGGAACTTTGAGAAAAAATAGTCGAAAACACGATAAAAAAAAAACTCGTCTGTGTTGACGCTGCGTAGCTATATAGTTGATTGTGAACCCGTTCTGTTAACCAGAATTTGCATTAAGGCAAGTTTTAAATCAACGCTGGTTGATGGTGTAAACTTAATTTTATTTTGTGTGCTGAAATTTATGGAGTCAATTGTTCTCGCTTAAGCAGGACTCTAAATGTGTGTAAAACGAAGTTACTGTATTGCGTTGCGGTGACGAAGGGTGTCCTAATGTCTTTTGCGAGGGTATGTGAAATGTTGCGCTATGGACCGATGATTTGTATTAAATAATTTGTGTAATCAATGCATTAAGCGTCTGCATCTAAGTCATTTGTATAGAAATATTTATTTTTATAAAAATACAATCAGAATTGTTATTCGTTTGTTTGATTGCATCCTACATTTTATTTGTTTATTAGTTACTCCTGACAATAACTATACAATAATTTCCCAAAATAACAAATATTGACCCCCTTTTTAAACTGGCGAGTGACAATACCGCCGTGCCCAAATAGAAAATAGAGAAATACCGGAAGCTCATTGGCCGAAACACAGCACAAAGTCAGATGACAATACTATGAGATGTACTGAGCCATCAGCCTCGAACAGACATTTTCCCGAGGGCGGAATGCGGACACCCACGTGCACCACACTGTCGCCTAGAGAGCACCGCTTTCACTATACTACAGCGAGCTGTAACAATTACATGATACTTCTAGATTAGAAAAAAAGATGCTGCTATCCAGCGGTACCTCTAATGACGGAAAGGTTCCAGTCGTGCCTACAAAATAATGTATGTAATAATATATGCATGAAGCGAGAGGATCTAATACCGTTTGCGAGAAAGGGTGAATGCGCCATACAGGTTTCTTCTTTCACTTCCTGCCGCACGATGAGGTGCGTAGGTACACAACCAAGTAAGCAGCTCCCATTCACAATTGCGGTCCGAAAGCAAACCACAGCTCCGCAGCCGGCAGTCTGTTCATGATGAATGGCCTCGTCGAATTACGGAATGCCAAAGACGCTGTGTGCTGGCTGCGCAGATTATGTTCCAGTGAGACGTTCTTCCTTCCAGCAGCGGTCTATGTAGTACGTAAGCCTTCGAGAACTTCGCTCTCAATAATACCGCCAGTGTCTACAGGCTGAAGGCATAATCTTCCGGCTACGACCTTCCAGCAGACTTCTGTACATGAAGCATTCGTGAACATCGTCAAAGATGCGTTGTATATAAGTAGTTCTCCAGCATGTCTTCGAGTTATCCATTCCAGTAGAGTTAAATAAACCGTTCGTAAACATCTTGCTAATTTCCAATTGTTGTGAAATGTTTGCAAAACCTAGCATGGCAGCAAGCCATTGCGAGTTTGGCAAGAGGCATAGAAAGAAGTTTTTGCTTGGTAATTGCTAGAACACGAGAGTAGGCACCCATCACAGCCCTGATGGGAATCAAAATTTATCATATGTCTTTAGTTATCAACCAATGTTACATGACTGCGAACTGAATGTGATGTTTTACACATTATACAATTTAACACCATAACATGAATGCTGGCGCAGCACATACTTAACGAAACACGGTTAGTTTTCATCACGGATATTTTTTGGTACAAGGAAACAAATCTTATGCACGTCAGGACTACATGACTTACAGCCGCATAAAAACTACATGGGGACAGATTAGCAACGTATCTGTACTGAAAGTAGTACGTGTATGTAATACACAGTTATACACTCAACTCCATAGTGCACATGAAGTGCCTAACGTTGCTTCTATTGCAACATGAGAGAACGCCCCTTTTCATCTCAACTTCACGCAATGATGAATGTCACGTGCCAATAAAAATGTCTTGTTTTCGTCAATGGATCCAATTATCTGAAGTGAGTCGTCACATTTTTCTCACAGGGTAAATGTGTTGTGTGCCCCTCGCAATGTGCAGACGCCCTTGTAGCTCATGTTGGCTGAGCATATCCTACATAGGTATTGCGTAAACATGGTCTAAACTCGTTGAGAGGGCTCTCTCTATAGCTTAAGGCTATTGCTGGCAGCTTGAAGGACGTAGTTAAATTAACAACTATAATTGACCGAGAAAGAGAGATATATTTCATACATATGCTGAATTCACTTAAAGACTAGAGCACTCTGAGAGCGCATACCTCCGCCAAGTGAGATAACGGTAGCAAAAATTCAAATTGGCTCTGAAACCATAATTTTCTTTGCATAAACTCCAAAATCTGATCATTTGTGCCTTTTTATATCAATAACAGCTTGTTCAATT
>LQNS02277717.1:22327686-22365551 GCA_001587735.2 Parhyale hawaiensis | reverse complement strand
TACATTCTACTAACATAATGGCAATAGCTCATAGAGGACCGGGGTGTAAGTCCCGGTGTCTTTTTGGGAATGGGCCTTTTGGTTCGTCTACTGCCGCCTATCTAATCTAATCTAATCTTTATACAGCATAGTTAATTCCGATCTCTACTTTACTGCGTTTTCTTCAGCTTTTACTAGTAATATAGTGTGATACTTTTCCAAAAAAGCTTGCATCTGTCTATGAGAAAGTTCTCAACCATTTCTTTTACAATAGTGTCTGCATCTCCCTTGTACTGTGACTGTTGAAAAAAGCTGTTTTTACGTCTGAAAGCATTTTGAACTATAATTTTATAATGGTTTCCTCAGCTTTCATTGTAAGCACGAAAGTATCAACCAAGATAACATTGTATTCTCAAATGACCGTGAACCTTTTTGACTATTTTTGCTTCAATGCTATTACTTTAATCTCCCTAGATGCCGGTCGACTAATTCGAACGGAACAAGAAGGATTAATTAAGCTGCGTTGGCTGACGAAGTCCACTAAAGTGCATGGAGACATCACGCTTCTGGAATTCCAAAAACGGAAGCAGGCTCAAGCAACGAGCCTGTGTTGATATTTTTTGAACTGGTCGGAGGTTGATCCAAGGATTCTTCGAGTTATATTACGCAGAAATAAATAAGAATTGTGCGGTATCATCGGTAAACACGTCGCTTAAATGCACGCTGGCTGAAGAGTTAACGTGGTTTATTTTCTAATCATTGAGGATTTTCAACGCAATAGTGTGTTCTGCCGTACGTCTTGTAAGAGAGATTAGTGTCATATTTAGTTTAGGATTTATTACAATAAATATAGTATTTTGAATTAATATCTAATATTGAGGAACTAAATCGCACATTACATAATGTAGGTACTTTTAAAAATAAACATAGGATGTTATACTTTTAAAAAATTACATATTGAGACGTTAATATTTAACAATACTTAAATTCTGAAAAACGAATGTCTAGAGTTCCTGTAAACTTTGCGTGAATAAAAACATGGTAGCAATCATAAACCATTGATGCCAGATTTTCCTCTTACCTAAATGGAATATCGTAGTTACGGGTTCCCTTTTCCCCTATAAGTTTAGCAACATATCGAGAAGAAAATTCTTTGCCCATGAAGGAAACAGAACTTTCAAGAAGTTTCTGCACATGTCTCAATAAGAATCACTTTTCTCCTCCACAGAAATATTTATTTGCTGACTCAGTTTAATCCGAGGGTTGCAAAGATGTAGACCCGAGAGTCCGGCCTCGGTTAGGAGCTCGCTTGTTTTCGGCTTTTTTGTGCAAGTATAAGGAAAACGCTGACGGGAAGGGCGCATCTCGGACCAAGTTATAGACCTGCTCAGATTGCCGGTCTTTGTTCGGCGCCCGGCACCATTGAATGGGAAGCGTCGAAGAAATTCACAGAACCTTAGAATTGTTTCAATTAGAAGTTCTGAATAGAAGAAGGTTAGAAATCTGCGTTTTTTTCTATGAAACAGGCGTTAAACTTTCGAAAAATTCGCTTTAACGGAGTTCTGCTTTAACCCGTTTATGAAAACACGAAATGTAAAACATTCGATTTTTTTAATCTAAAAATTTTGAACCGAAGAACCGTAGAAAGCGCCATACGTTTATCTAAAGCTCTGCTATAAATTAAAATAAAATAAAAAAACATTTGTAAAACCTTGGTATTATTTCAACTCGAAATTTTGAATGGAATAAAAGTATAGAAATCAACATTTTTTTTAGTAAACAGGCGTTAATTAAGCCCTCACCGGAATTTATGATAGGGTTCTCTAATAGTTCTTTTGTATATAGTCCAGGCTCTATGGGGTGTCTGCTTTCAAAGCTCTACCATGTATTTTCCTATTCCATATGATGAGGACATTAAAAAAAGTCGGGTAGAACTTTCGCAACTGGTACATTTTTGAGGAGGGGCATGGGGGCCACAAAATTATCAATTGTAACTGAACTGATTGTTCTGAAACACATTTTGTTATTACAACTTTTTCGATTTATGTTATAAATGCATTTCGCATATACACGCAACACTCTAATGGGTTAGCTCTAACATTTAAATGGGTGCATGTATTCTTTGTATCATGCGGTTTATGCCAGCGGATGTTACTGCACCGCTCGTCTTCAGGTCGGAGTCTCTCAGACAAAGAACGTAAAAGGTTGTTTACGACACCGTACAAAATGTGCTTGTTTACCAGCATTGCTATGTGAGTGACAGCCAATGCAAGTGAACGTTTTCGGGCAGAGCGTCTTGTAGACTGTTCAAGATCTTTATGGCGGATATTGCGTTATGCCTCCTGTTATCACCTTATGTTTAACTCCTGATACCAGGGCAGGGCCGGCCCGGCCATCAGGGACGGGACCATGGCGTGGAATGTTGCAATGCATGCTTAAAGCGCGCTGGGTGGCGACGACAGAACGGCCATATTCGAGAAAAGTGCGCACTGCAAAGCCACGATGTCCACTCATCCAAGAGATGTTTTCTATTGAAAATTGCAAGGTTTCAAGGTCACAATAAGACCACACCATTCTTACTATCACCACCACAGCCGTTGCACGCGCCTTTCAAAACTAGGGCATTTACTTTGCCCACCCTTTATTATCAAGAGGCACAAGTGATCAGATTTTGGTGTTGATAGGAAGAAGACCATGGTTTCAAGGCCGATTTGAATTTCTCGTTACCGCTGCCTTGCTTGGCGGATTTATGCACTCTCAGACTGTTCTAGTTACCAAACTCGAATCATCGTTTTATTGGAAGATTCGTAACAATTTTTATAAACTTTATGAACATCCGTCCATAACTTTCTGAGTTGTATCGCTGAAAGACAGAAAAACAAACAAACAAACAAACGGACTGACGGATCATCACCAAAATATAACTGTCGTTCGTGACCTTCCTAAAAATTCTAAATTTCATAAAGATTCGTCCATTGCTTTTGAATAATGATACTAAAAGACAGCAGACAAAGAAACCGACAAACTGATGGGTCATCACTAAAATTTGATCACCTGTTATTCGTGACATTCCTGACAGTTCCGATAAACGTCATAAGGATCCGTCCATAGTTTTTAAGTTACGTTGCTTATAGACAGAAAGATGAACAGAGAAACAAAACTCGGCAGTAAATAACCTCCTTGGCAGTGACACCCAGAAGATAGGTACTGTGTTATAAATGAACTCGATCGTAAAAATGGAATTTCTCTTTCTCTGGTTCAATCCAAGAATTTTTTCTCAATCTAATTGTTAATCCCTGCATTCACAGTTGAGTATTTATCTCTCAGTATACTATGATGCTTAAAATATTTGTATAGACCGTATTGGTAACCAGTTGAATAGACCACGCTTAGATAACCAGTCTGTCTGTTAATTGGATACAGTTGATGCAAGGGGTGTTTATTGACGGCAGTTGCTAGACAATCAGAAAGATGGATACTGTCGCCGTAATAAGTGTCAGCAGGAAAAGTAGGACAGTAATGTTTTGCTAAAGCCAACTTTACTGAGCTCTTCTGTCTTAATTTTTAATTCGAAGATGAAAAAGACCAGGGTAAAGTAACCACTACAACAGACTCACTACCACGACCATAAGCACTGATGTTAGTGCTGTGTGTTTTCTTTCCTTATGCTGGGAATAATTGTGATTTAACAGGGAATATTCGTCAGCCTCCTCATAATCCACACATGGCTATTGCAACTGCAGCTGCCGTAGCCTGGGGCTGAAATTTGAAGAGCGATTAATCTTTTCAGCGTATGGGTTGATGCCATGGGTATGGGTTGATGCCATGGGTATGGGTTGATGCCATGGTTGCTATATATTGCCATGGCTTGCTGACGTCAAGCTTTCCCTAAAGACGCTTCAGAACATAATATTATTTTGATGCAACTCAATTTTGCCTTTCTACGGTTGTCACAATCAACTTGGATAATTTTTTAAATTTTGTCTCAGATACCTAACAATGGCCATACGACTACGTCACTGCCATCTAGCAGTGACCCTTAACAGCTACGCTAAGTCACTCTCATGCTAGCTTCTAAATGAAGTGTTTTACAATCCTGGGACTTGACAGTATACCGTTAACCCCATTTGTACCAGGCTCTTCTACTACGCAACACAGGCGTTTTTACCCCATAAGACTACACTGCGACTAAGGAGCTTTGTAGCAAATTAACACAGCCTGGTTTGAATATTGCCGACTTTACAAAGTCACTCGAGATCCATAAGGAGTTCGAATTGCTCAAGATCCACATGAAGTTCGAATTGCCCAAGATCCACATGGAGTTCGAATTACTCAAGATCCACGTGGAGTTTGAATTACTCATGATCCACATGGAGTTTGCAAGGAAGGTTGCTCAGATCCGAGGCAGCAGAGGTGAGCGGCGCTGCCTCGCTGGTGAGTGGCCATTTGGGTAAACCGTCGCTGGCAGCCGCTGATCTCTGCAGTCGCGAGGCCCAATTTACATGAGTAAAGAATAAAAGCTTAAGCTGCTTGCGCACAGGAACGCGAATTTTATGCACATCCGACTCTAAGAGAGACGAGAAATGCCCTCATTAACTGACGTGAAGTAGAGGCTCCGAATTACTGATGACGGCTCCAAAAAAACTGAGGGCCGTACGTGCCATCAAATTTAGAGACGCTAAAAGACGTGTGCGTAGCTTGTCTGCTGCCGCTGGACGACGAGAATGCCAACAAGGCTGAGCAATTTCTGCTGTGTTTGTGCTCAAAATTGTGGCAGTTGGCGTGAATTGTTTAGCATCTTTTCTACAATGGAAATTGTGACGGACCTTTGAAGATACTAAGTCACGTCAGGTGATAGGTGTTTGTAGGTAGGTATCACGCGTAGCGCACTAACCAGGGATAGCACGAAAACTTGAAGACTCTTACTCTTTACTTGTATATCAACATGGCTATGTACGTGGCTACGGTTTCCAAAAAGAGTCACACCAAGAATGACTAAACAGAAAACGTTGCCACTGACAATGGGTATAAAATTTTGATTTTTCAAAAGATGTCATTTCTAGAAATTTGGAAGCTAAAAGTGCGTCAACAGAAATATTACAACAGCCGTTACTTAAGACAAGAGGTCATTTTTCCTAACAGCGGGTATACCCGTATGGGCTGCATGCTGTGCAGGCCCATGCATATATAGTTTATGTACCAAAATAAAGTCGCCTTTCATGCCTCTAGATCATTAACAGAGGAGTTGATATGTAAACCTGTGTTAGTACAGACAATAGCTAGTAATTCAAAATTCATTACCACACACTGGTTATCAATTTCAAATCTGAGTGAATGAGACATTTGAGTGTAGGATAAACTTGCTACTGCAAGCAAGTGAACACTTCAAAATTTACGTTCTGTATGTCAGGCAAGTGCCTATTTTTTCATTCTATTTTGCACAAGTTGCAGAAAATCCTATTACGTCCATTGCTTACCCTAATAATAGTAGATTTCCTCGGATAACATTTGATGTCCTCCTTAATGGACGTTGAAAAAGAGCGTGATTCATTTGAAAAAACAAACATTTACCTGGTCACTTTTAGATTAAGGAAGAAGTATAAATCTAAGTAAGATTGACCAACGCCGTCCATTTCTTACGCCTGAAAGCAACAGTCACAAATCACCCTGACACGAAGTTCCCAAAACAATCTATAAAATTCAGCATCACTTGGCGATGCGAGTGCTCTATTGTGTAGTGCAAATTAGTCTTATTTAGAGAACCGTGCAATAATGTCACTTAAGTCATTTGTTATGTTAGAGCTGCGAGGGGTCCAAAATAGAGCCTTGACGCGGCCCATTTGCTTTGAAAAATGATGAAGTCGCGAGAGAAAAGGGAGCCCAACGATGACTTTTGTTTTATGTACCACCATGTGCTCGGCTACTTCACTTTTACAGTCGTACAGCTAACAGTATGCGGTAACTGTACCTTCTAATGGTCTGTGAAGAGACATAAGTGTACTATAGCTCACATACCGTAAGATAAAATTCACATTGTGTTAATGTAGCGTATGACAGGTACAAAAGTTTCGAATTATAATACTACAATTCTTTGCTTATGCCCTAAGGTACAGTCGCCGTAAAAGTCGTCGTGATCTGCACTTTAGAAAGATAATGTTAAAATAAAGTTAGCGTAAACATTGCTTACAAAAAGTTACTATTTGTTACTTACCTCTGCCAATAGAATAATGCTTTTGTTGGAATTTTTCTGTCTGCTTGCTTGTTTGCTTGTCTGTCTGTCACCAAGGTAACTTAAGAAGTTATGGATGGCTCTTTATGAACTTTACTTGGAATGATCGATGTCATTTGTTAGTATGAACAGATAATTAACTTTAGGTAAAGATGAATCAAACCTTTTGTTTGTCTGTTCATTCTGGGTAACACAACTCAAACAGTTATGAATGAATGTTCATGAAATTTGCAGAAATTTTTGGGAATGGTGTGAGGAGCAACTGGCCAAGCTTTTGTGACGATCTGTGAGTCCGTTTGTCTCTATATTTGTTTCTATGTTTGTCAAAACATAACTCAAAAAGTTGTTGACGGATCTGTATGAAATTTTTAGCAAGTATTAAGAACTAGCTGGAGTCTGGGAAAATTCCACAGAACAAAAGCAATAATCTTTAGTGTTATCTCAGACCCGCATCATCCTAATATTTTCCTATCTAATACTGAAGAAATCCGCGGAAATTCTACAGAACAAATGAATTGTTCCTCAAGTATGATGCCTTCGGACCCGTACCATGCACATGGAAGTTGAAAAATGTTCTAAGACCAGGGAGTGAATCTTCTATCTAAAACTTGCGAGCAGTAACAGCTTAAATCTGAACTTACATGCCTCCTTCTCTCATTGGTCCCATCCCAGGTCATATCAAGGATACCACAAGGATGCCCAAATTTCCCGCTCACTATTACTGATGAAAGCATCACGGTTGAACTAACTAGCTAAAGATGTTAAAACTAAAACGTGACTAAATTTTGGTGATGATCGGTGATGATCAGAACACAAATGGAAATGTTAATAACGAATTTTTAAAAAAATAATGGGAATTGTTGTTAATATCAAGAAACACAAAAAATCAAATTTTGGAGACGATGAAAAAACATCCTGGTTTCAGAACCGGTTGGAATTTTTCGATAACACTGCTTTGCTTGGCCAAGGTTTGCGCTCTCATAGTGCTCCTTTATTGCAAAATGAACTGACATAAAGTTATTCATAATATTAGCATTTGTGAGGCATTCTGAATGCAGGAAATGTAATGAATCATCAATGTTTGTGCCACAACCGTTTCGCTAACATCCAATGAAATAGATAAATCAAACGTAAATGTTCCTAGTATGCACTGCAGCTGTGTTGATGAAATGTTCTACAGTATATTTAGATAGTATACAGCAGGGTAATTACCCAATTGCCGAACTAACTGTATTTCCGAAAATGAGCTATTATTTGATAGGTTTATGGAAGAAACCTGTAAAATAATAGCTGTTTGTTCGGAAATAGAGTTAGTTCGGCAATTGGGTACTTCCCTTACATTGTCAAATCTTTCACACTAAATGGACGCTATAATGTTACTTGTGACAGAAAATACTGAAGTTGGACTATTACGGAAGTTTTATAGGAAAATTATATACACATGCACACATGAGCTTTATATATATAGATAAATCATATCTATTTTATATAAAATGAAAAATTAAAGATTCACAAACATTTCAGTCTGTCCAGTGGACTGAGTAATGTTGCCCAACTCACACTCGCACGACTGTGTTATTATACAGTATATCAGTTATTTTTCACGTTTGATGCTCGCTAAAGTGTGCAAGCTAAATAGTGTCATTCAAAACTGAGAGCACACTCGCTCTCTATAATGGCATTTTTCGATATTTACAACCTACTATAAACATGAAAGCAGTGCTTGTCATTTGCATTTTTGGCACCAATTCTGCCGTAAGTTTTTGTGCTTGATATCTACTTAAGCGTGGGGACACCACAACGAGGCTCACATGTTGAGATGCATCCATCATTCTAACGAGATGCGCGTTTCGATAGATATGACTGTTCCCGCTGCCTTCCGTACACATCAAAGTGTTCGGAGCAGCTCATGCCCGTGATGCATGAGGTGTTAGAAGAATTTTATTGGAGGGCCGGCGAGTATATTAGAAGTCTGGAGAGCCCCTAACAGCGCCGTCACTGTTCTTCAAGAACCGGGCGGCACTTGTTCCTGTGTTATTATTAGACGGGTTAGAACACACGACGGGTTCGAGCTGAGATATGCAAACGGAACTTATAAGCATGAAAACATTTGCGCCTGATACCTCAAGCGCCTACTGTCTGTATACTTGGGTCACGCTCGTCCCAAGGCTTCTTGCTGATGGATGCGAAATTAATTTTTGTTTTTTTAAATTTCGGTAGTCTCACCTGCTGCATTTCCATCCATTATCATGTGTAGGTGTGAGACCAGTCGTAACTATATGATCTGTACGCACAGTCAGGTCCAGGAAGCAAAGAATGCAACGGGAGGACTCAATAGGACTAAAATAAAACTTAGCCGTGACCGCACGTAGCAAATTTACATCACATCGACGAGTCGAAGTATTTGAGCGGGGGGCCTCAGGCCTTCGTATGTTGTTTTCTTGAACATATCACCGTATTTTTTCGATTTATTTCATTCAATCTCTCGCCCATGACTGGCCAGTTACTTGAGCTACAAAATATCGTAAAATGTTGTCGCCAAGTACAGAAAGTTCGAGCAATAGGCTACGGTTACTGTAGTTTCTCTCGCGTACAGAATTGGCTACATTGGTGCTTATATTTGTTGGTAAAGAATAAATATGTTCGGTAAAGAACACTGAGAACTGACTGAATGTGAAGTGTTAATAAGGCTTCAATTAAAAAAAAAGTTAAATCAGGTGGCCGAAAGGGAACAAATTCGGTGCTAGTGCTGTGAAAGTTTCCACCAGCATGCACTGCAATTTTCTACAGATAAGTGCTACATTAGTATATATTATCTCAATTTATTTATACGCAAGAGATTAATTTCGCAATTTAAGACGGTTTTTCTTGTTAAATGAGTTAAAATACTCGTAGACTGCTCAACCATAGATTCGTCGATGATGACGTCACTTTTTGGTGCTAATCTCTCGTGAGTCCTCCCGTTACGCTTTTTGCTTCCTTGTCAGGTCAGAGACCTAAGAATAACGGCATCACGTAAGTGTGTTTTAAACTTTTGATTCTTACGCAGTGAATTTCAAGATGAAGCTCCGTCAGTTACCTTCTTTAGCATTAAAATATAAACAATTTCTACTCCAATTTTCATTCATATTTCATATTTAGGTCAGCGACGCAGTCCGTATTATTGTAGCCTCACAGTTTGACGTAACTATAATGTGAGCTCGTATTATTAAGTATTCAATACACTGTTTCACCCAACACTCTGGCAGCTTGTAAGTTCCACGTAATCCTGCAGCTCGCAGGCACAGAGCTCAGGATTTTTGATTGCACCGTTGATGAAACGGCAGAGCGGCTTTGATCGCCAGAGCGTTCCGCTTTAATGTTAGTGAGAAGCTCAATTAAACCGTCGTAAACATCGTCGTTCGTCTTGATAGGGAAGACACTTATGAGAATGAGGTATGGAGAGTAACATAAGTCCGTTGTATGCATGTGGGAATGTATAAGCTAACAACGTGCCCGGTGTCTCGCTCAATCCTCTTTCCCTTGCCGTATAGGTAACGTATGCTGCACTTCGTTTTTCTCTCGTGAGGAATTGGTTGTGTACAAACCACTCCGACTTCCTTTTACTTCTTTGATACGATCTGCTACTGCACTCAAAAAGTTCTTCCAAGTTAGTTTATTTACTTTGCTTTCATACTTGTCATTATTACTGATTTAAAATTATAAAATAAATTATATTTGAATTCTTGAATCACCTCACTGCGTCTAGGGCGGTCAAACTCCTGAATCACTAACACTATTCAACTACTTGCATTGGACTGGGTGATTGTCACATTCCCCTGCTTCCACTGAATTTCTGCACTACTAATCTGGCGCTATCGTTTTGACTTAGTGACTACTTAGTAACTACTTGAGCTGACCCAAGTTTATGTGAAACGGTCGAAACGCCTTAAAGTCCGTAAAAGGGCGTTCGAAAAGCCTCGAAATTTTGCAGGCATACAGCTGTCGTAAAACTGGAGCAGCCGGATTGACTGTCATAAACGATTTCCAAATATTTCAATACAAAACAAAACACAAAACCGCAGAACTGAGCTACGCAGAAGTTACTATATCCCAAGTATACAAGACCGAGGGAGCAGACTATATGTTTGATGGAAGGCATTGGGACACGCTCACAGGGGGCCCATTTATCCTAGCTTCTCGTGTAGCCACAACAGGCACAAGGTCTCATTTGCTCATTACAGCGAGGCGCGGTACAAAGGTGCCACCAGATGGGAGTCGATCAGCCGAGTCACGGCCGTCCGAGGCGGCGTGATGGCAGCATAATTCGGTGACAAGAAGTCATGCGAGGGTCTCCTTGTTAACCAAATGTCTTCTTGCATTTACGTGCATCAGGATCATGGTCTGCACATGCAGTGCAGCGGTTGGTAATGACGTGCCGTCACGAGCATAACTTGGATTTCCATGTAGGATGGTAACGTTGCAAACTTGCAGCTGATGAAGTGACATCGTCACTGAGGCTTTAAAGACTGGTGCAGATCACAGGATGTAATGAAGTTCAGTGATATCTTGTCCATAATATGGACTTGTATGATTGATGTTGGAGTGATAAGAGCAGCTGGAGATCGTAGTCCTAATATAATCTGTTAAGCTTGGCTCTTGCAAAAGAAAAGTAGAAAAACCCCGCCTCTTTTGGTTTATTTTCGTTGGAAGGCATAATGAAGCCAAGACGAATAAGGTTTGAAAATATTACAAAAAGGGTATTTAAGATTTTACTGCTCAGCTAATAAAATTAGTTTTTGGAAGACGAAGTAATATAGTTGTGACGCAGCGGTCAATTACATGTTAGACTCGAAAACGGGTGAGTAATAATAGAAATATCGAAAAAGTAAGCATATAGCTGTTGTAAAACTGGAGCTACCTGGAAGAATGTCATTGACGAATTCCAAAAAATTTCTATACATAACAAGGTATAAAAGGCCATAGATTTAAGCTACGCGAGGAAGCAGAAATTGTAAACAAAAGAAGTAGTAGTAGTAGTAGAAATTTTACTAGCGTTTCAGTAGCACACTGCCTGTATCGTGCCGAAGTGTAAACAAAAGCTAGACGCCTCAGTTTCTGTTGTATTTTATTCATAGTAACCGCAATAAGGCAACATCCTTCTGTTTTCTGTATTACTAACCCCGACGGAACATTTATTCTTGCGACACAGATGATAAAACTGAAAAAACGTTTCGAATGTCTCGTCCGTGTTTCGCTACTCACATTTGGCTCACTGGCCCGCAAGGCGTATGACCGCACCATTCGTTCGATCCCATGATGAACTTGATGCCATAACGCAAGCACATATGGGGCATTGTTGCATTCTGTCTGGCGCTAGGCTTCATGCCTGACCTTATCCAAAGACTTTCTGCCATTGATGTTGAGACATATTCACGCTTGAACGTGCTGGTCAGCACCAAAATATTATCAAGTGAAGCACGCGTCTATTCCATATACATTTTTTTACCATGACCGTAATCTCTCTTTGTGTGTATGATCCATAGCAAATCAAATGGTGTAGTTCAGGTAATTATTCCACCTGACTATCCCCGCTGCATATACATTACTAAGCGTGGTCACTGGTTCGCATACGCTGGTATACCATCACAAAGGAAACAGCGCTGGTTTTGGTATGTCGACCATCATTGTGCCCATATATGCACTGCGTATTCATAACCTTGGTTTGCAAGTGCTTACGAGATATTACAGATGACAAGCCTTCCAAAAGCTCAGAGGTTGTGACTTGACACCGACATAAGTTTGGGCGCCTCCGCTGTATAGCCAATTACAGCTCATTAGTCTACGGTCGAGATGCATGGATCCATACAGATGATGTCGGCCAAGGGACCATTGCATCGCGGCCGAGGAAGGCAAGCGGCCGCTGATAGCATCAGGCTGCGGACCTCTCTCTCGTCCTCTTATAGAATCCGGACCATTAGTCCAGCAATCATTTGTGATTGGTGGCAGTCGTTCGTAAGTTGTTACGCTAAAGAGCGACGCTCCAGCGCAGTCCATGTTCTCCTTCATGACAGTAGTAAGTCTTGCACCCAAGTTAGGGGGAGCCTTTGACTCGTAATTTTGGCATGAGCTTCAACGTAATATTGGGTCTCAGCGCTCCGTCTGACTCTCGGGTCAGCATGGGTTTACGTACTGAAAGCAGAAAAGCAGCAGCAATATAACTCCGCATAATGTTGGATGTGGGTGTTGTGGTATTCAAGCCTGGGTTTGTAAATTGAGTCATACGAGAAAACGAAATACAAATATTTCCTCGGTATTCCAATGAACTATTGGCCCCAAAGTCTGGATTTTACTTATTTGTAACAGTATAGATTATTCACTGTATTAGTACAATTATTTTCTTTTAAAAAGAAATCCTTCAGGTTCAAAATAGTCTTAGTTGAAACGGAAATTCATAGACAAAAATGTAAACGTACGATCGATTTATTATGGTAAGAGATCTGACTCCTGAAATGGCTGAGAAGCTCTGTCACCAAAGTTCGTTCTCAAAACTAGTGCTTGCATAATAATTACGTATATATTAAGGAACAAAGTCTACTTTACAAAATAAGTAGTTGGGTTATATTGCATCCTATTTATACAGTACTTTGCGCCAGAGTTTATAGTGATCAAAGTAATGATGGAACAACTAAGGCTTGAGAAACGTTTACAAAAGTGACTTGTAAACGCAGTGTAATAATTTTTGCAGCCGAGCTCGGCAACCCGTAGACTAAGCCCGCAGTGAAAGGGTAACTCTTGTCTGAGTTGATAACACTTGGAAAATTTTATTTATGGCTTCAATGAGACTGAAGTTGACTCTCCAGAGGTACTGGAATGGCCCTTCAGCTGATTTTATTTGCGACACTGCAGCGAAAGTCTTCTTGAGGCGCCTGAATTCTGTTTACTATGTTGCCTTTTGCGAGCCAAAATCCCGTAATTTCCTGGAAAGATATTCCTTTCGAGAGGTCGGGCTGTTGACAGTCAAAAGCACTTGAGGAGAGAGAAGAGACTGCAGTTGAATTACAAGCTGACTCTTGGCTTACTCTTTGCTTGGTAAGCACTTGTACGAAGTATCAGCTTTGTACGCGATTTTTAAAGTTAAATTGCCTTGTCATTGTTATGCATATCATACAAATAAACAAGTCACAAATCGAGAAGTAAAAGGACTAGAGGCATGTTCAATTGAGCGCCAAAATTAAGCTTTTGAGGCTTAACTTGTTCGAAACGTCAGACAGGTGCGCTGGATTCGACCCGCTACATTGAGTTGCAGGCATTGACCCTCAGTAGTTGACGTAATTTTGAGACTTGCAGAAACTCAGCATCGCTCCCTGCATAAAATGGAGTTTCGGCCTGCCCAACGTAATCGCGTAACTCTAAAACTTGCGTCACGCTTCAAAGGGACAAAGCCAAAGCTTCTCTCTGACGTTTCAGACAAGTCAAGCTTCGCAGGCTTAATTTTGGCCCTCAATCGAATATGCCCGAGCAATTCGAATTCTGCACTGTACCTTAAACCGTGAAGAAATGCATTAGATGTAAATTTCCACGCTCGCCTCATCATCGGATTCCCATTCTTTGATTACGCGGAATATATATCATTAGGTATACAGTCACTCTCCTGCGTATAAGATACGTTGTTTATAATAGTATCAACTACTATTCTTCCTGAAGACTGTGTTCAAAAATAGCACGTTATATATGGACATATTTTCCCTTTATTGACGGATGCGCGTGTGAGCTGAGTATACTAAAGCTGCATATGTACTTCTGATGTTCTAAAGTTTTCTAGACTTGTGTTGACTTTTTCATAGGCATTCGTGAATGACGCAGCTCACTTGCCAACTATCTCAAGCAACGCACGATGCTAAGAGCCGCGGTGAACTCTTTTAAGGCGGCGTTGCCCACTCTGGAAGTAAGCAGCACAGAATGAAAACTAGAGCACTCTGAGAGCGCATACCTCCTCCAAGCGAGGCAACGGTAGCAAAAAAATCAAATTGGCTTTGAAACCATAATTTTCATTGTATAAACTCCAAAATATAATAATTTGTGCCTTTTGATAGTAATAACAAAATATGCAATTTTCTTGAAGACCCATTCATAACTTTTCGAGTTATACTGCTAACAAACGTTAAGAGAAACATGAGTCAAACATACAAACGAAAGAACCGATCTGCACCAAAATTTAATCGTTTATGTCTTTTAACATTACTAACTACTTCTATGAATTTCATAAAGATTCATTCATTATTTCTTGAGTTATTGTGCTAACAAGCATAAAATCAAAAACAGTGACAAACGAACAAACGGATCATTACCAAAATTTGGTCATTTACGCTTTGTTATATACCTAACAACTCATGTTAATTTCATCAACATCCATTTATAACTTTTCGAGTTATGGCATTGAGAAAAATGAGGCACACAAACAAACAAACAAACGGATGGACATATCTTCACCAAAAGTTGATCATATGTTCCTCCTAACATACCTAACAACCCCTGCAAATTGCGTCCAAATCGGCTGGCAACTTTTTCAATTATCTTGGCGACAGACAGACAGAGAGACATCAAGACAGCAAACACGACGAAAACATAACCTCCTTGGCGAAGGTAAATATCGTCCACTCCGTCAACCTGAATTCCCTTGCAGCGATTAAGTATGTCGCTGCAACGGTTGCAGCGCTCACGACATGCAGATACCAGGCAACGAACGGTAGTGGTCACTTCGAACTATCCAAGTTCGAAGCCAAGATGCCGAGCTCCGTTTTCTACTCTGACCTGCATTCGGCTGAGCCTGCACGTAGTTCCCAGCATTCATCACTCGCAACTTCATCCATTAACTGGCTGGATGTCATTGTCAGCTCCGTAACAGTACAGTGTTGGGGCCTAAGCAGGCGGATGTGGCGCCCATACATCATGCGACGCAAACAACTTCCTGCACCAGTGACAGCTTCGCTCAGGTGCTAATCTGCCATTACTTCTCCCGCGTAGAATTTCGGGCTGCAGGTCGCTAAGGTAGGTGCGCCAGCACCATTGGGGCAGACCTGATATAGATGGAGGTAGGCACAGAGAAAGAGCTGCTTTTCGGAATAAAAAAAATACTTCAGCTTCTAACATTTTGGTATGATGATTTAAGATACAGAAACTAGTTTTGCTTCCTCAATGTACTTCAAGGAACAATGGCTTTTACGGTCCTTAAATCATCATTGTTTGTTAATCATGTAGTTTGGTTTCAACACCGCTTGTAAACGAGCTGTTCGACTCCTCTTGCTAGCCGTAATACCTCAGGTTGTGACACCGAACGCGTGCCTGTGTGATGAATTTAATGCGTAACGATCGATTGAAGAGCGCATTTCTGAGATTTTGTTCTCCTCAAATCTTAGCCCCGCCCACTACCTGCATATAAAGGAATTTCATAAATACCCATAGAATTGGTAACGCTGGAAAGGAATTTGACAATGCCTAAACTGATTGATAAAATGGACTGAGTATAGTTTAGTCAAACCGTAAGCTGCGACAATTGAAATAGAGCCCAACTAAACGGATATCAAATTGAAGAAACGTGGAGCTACAGTAGTTTGACCAAGCTCAACTATTAAAAAAACTAAAGAAACATATGCATTGAGCATCGACCAAAGGCAGATCGAGCATGGCCAATATCAGCAAACTCAACGAAGAAGGCAATGTAGCCATTCAAAGATACCCACCAACGATACTCACAAGAACTCCCTGTGCAGCTTCCCGATCTGGTCATCAGCAAGGCTGGTTATTCTGGCTCCTCATACGCTAATGGGCGCCATAATTTCTGGTGGCTCTCGTTCGGACGTCACCAGTCTTGTTTTCTTATTAAGTTTAACACAGTCACTCGATTGTGCGAACAGCCAAATAAAAGAGATTCGACGGAAGGACGAGGAGGCAGCGAGGCTTGGCTGTGTTGAGGTTGGTTTCTGAATACGTAATGAACTTTAGAGGCGGACGGCGCAGTTTGCTGCTCTTGTTCTTTGTGTTAATTGCGTCGCCCCGTCCGGGACGACATCGTGTTCTTCCTCTTCACCAGGGCACATAAATTCCACACCATCCAGTAACGGCCGAAAAGGACAAGGAAATTGAGTCATTCTCAAGCCTGGTCCACACTAACTCTTCAATTTCACGCTCAACTTACGAGTGGACATTCAGCTCACAGGCCGTCGGGATGCACCGTGGAAGTCGCTAAGATGAGCGACGTGAGATCAAGCTAAAAATCCTCTTAGAGTTGAGCGTGTAAACGATATATTGGCCACGGCACTATGAGAAACTTTAATCTTTAACGATGCTTGTCAGGAGAGTCATATGTGAGCGGAAAGAATATTAATGTCCGGCAAACTTTAGCCATATAGTAGACCATTCGTGACCTTAAGGATCACATAGATTTCAAAAATATTATTTCAGTGCACATGTCATCAATCCATTCCAATCCATACCATCTCATGATCGTGATCTTGATCGTGAGTGTCATTATTACCTCCGCCGAGGAGGTTATGTTTTTGTGAAATTGTCTGTACGTATATTTGTGTCTCTGTCTATTTATTTATCTATAACTCAAAAAGTTATGGACGGATCTTTAAAAACCTGGCAGGAATTTTAAGGTACATTAGGATTAACGTGATTAATTTTTGGTGGAGATGTGTTCAAATGCTTGTTTGTTTATTAACTTGACTCTTTTATCTTGATAGCATTAATCAAGCATTTACGAAATTTTTAGGAATTTTTGGGGTTTTTACTAGAAGCAAATGACTATATTTTGTGGTGATTTGTTTGTCGTTTATTTGCGTGTCTCTATGTTTGTTTATATGTTTGTCAGTAACGTAACTCCACAATTTATGAGCAGATCTCTATGAAATTAGTAGGAATTGTTAATAATGTTGTATGACACATAGGACCAAATTTTGGTGAGGATAAAGAGAAAACCCTAGTTTGAGGACCAATTTGAACATTTCGTTAACATTGCCTTGGTTGGCGGAGATAAGCGCTCTCAGAGTGCTCTAGTTACGATGAGCAAACAAGCCCAAAAAAGCATAGCAATACACAGAGCAGAGTTTTATTACCTCCACCGAGGAAGTCATGTTTTGTCGTGTTTGACTGTCTGTCTCTTTTTCTGTCACAAAGATTATTCATAAAAGTTGCTGGCGGATCCTTACGAAATTTGAAGCGATTGTTAGGCAAGTTGACAGTTACAGATGACTAACTTTCGGTGAAATTCCGTTCATCTGTCCGTTTGTTTGTCTGTCTGCTTATTTTTCTTAAGACCATAATTCGAAAGGTTATGAACCGAGATTCGTGAAATTTAAATGAGTTTTTCGGTATATTACAGAGAGTAAATAACCACAGTTTGGGTGGGATCTGTTTGTTCGTTCGTTTGTTTGTCGCTATATTGGATTTAATGCTTGTTTGCGCAATAACTCTAAAAGTCATATGTGGATCTTTATCACATTTACAGGAGTTGTGAGTGATGCTAAAGGACACAAATGAATAAATTTTGTTGGTGATTGGTTGATGCGTGTGACTTATGTTGGTCGTAATGTTTGTTAGCAGCATCACTCAGAAAGTGATGAACGGATCTTCATGAAAATTGCAGGAATTGTTATTACTATCAAAAGGCACATATGATTGGATTTTGGTGCTGATTCAAAGAAAATCATAGTTTCACAATCAATTCGAATACTTCATTACTATTGCCTTGCTTGGTGGAGGTATACGCTCTCTGAGTGCTCTCAAGTGGCTATATAGATTAGCCGGGCCAAGTATTTTCCTGCAGTTCAGCATCTTGTTGAAAATTATTCTACTGTTTTGGCATGCGAATATGCAGGTTAATATTTATTGCGTTTGACGCTCCCAATCGTGCTCTAGAATAACAAATCTGAACTCGGTGGCTTAGCCTACGGTGTCCCGAGCACTACGCGGGGAAAAAAACCTCACTAACCAGGGAAAAAACTTCATTAAACCAATCCTACTGTTCTTCAACAATTGGTACGAACGGTAAACCCATGGACTACGTCCAACCGGCATAATCAGTACTATATTTTGTCTCTTAGTCACGTGCTATTCACTCGATCAGCATAAAGTTAGTAAAATTGCACATCCAAAACGATTGAGTTAGAATCTCATCACATAATTTTTCAAACGGAGGGAAGGTATACTTGGTCTGACATGACAAAAACAGAGTGGTGGAATTTCATTATTGGCAGTAGGCAAGGGCGCCCAATACCTACAATAAGTCATTATAGGGTATTCTCGAGCCACACTGATTCCTTGAGCTTCATCACAGAACACGACACACTCTCTATAGCCACATTGGCATAACTCTACACCATCCTGTTGGTACGTACGTTCCGCAGTCCGTGTACACAGTGAGGGCTGCCCGGGATGTTTCTCAAGCAAAGCCCCCGCGCATGTCACCATCTCTTGCTCTCGCCGCCTGTGATGTGCCCCGACAGCTGACACTCGAGCTGCTATTGTCGCGCGAGTCATGCCTGCCTGCGAGGCGATAGAGCGGACGGGCGTGTGGCCAGCAAGCGCAATTCGCGAACGCGTTTGCGGTGCGAGGGAAGAGGTATAAAGAGTAAAAAACTACTACTGTTCGAAGGTTTTCCGCCCCATCATAGTGCCACTTAGAGCGTTATGCTACTAGACCTTGATATTCGAGCGACTCAGCACAGGTTTCATCAGGATTTTCACAAGGTAGCGTGCTTGGCCCACTTCTGTTCTCAATTTACATCAATGATCTCGATCTTAACATCCGAAGTAAAATCAGTATATTTGCGGATGAGAGAAAACTATGTCATCCTACAACGAAAAAAAACCGAGCTCCAACAAGACCTTGACCACCTCATGGAATGGAGCGCAACGTGGCAGATGAACTTTATTGTTGACTAATGCTCAGTAATGCACGTAGAGCTGATGAACTCTTCCACCCCATTGAAAATGAATGGGACGGAATTGGCTAGTGTCACCCAACAACGTGACTTAGGAATCACTATTACAAACAAACTACAACACAGTCAGCAAGTTGACAAGAGTGTGAAAATGGCAAGCAGAGTAGTCTGATTCATCACTAGAAACTTCGAATACAAGTTCAAGGATATCATCGTTCCCTTGTACAAGGCATTAGTGAGGCCACACTTAGAATTTGCTGTTCAATTCTGGTCGGCACATCTCTGTAAAGATATCGATAACGTGGAAAGAGTCCAACGCAGAGCAACGACATTGCTACCTCAGCTGAGAAACAAGTCGTATGAACGTCGCCTAAAAGAACTGGGTCTAATCTCTCTCGAGCACAGACGACTCAGGGGGCAACTAATAGAAACATTCAAGTACTTGAATGGCTTCAACGACGTACCTATAACGGGACTCTTTGAAAGAGACCTCAATGATCGCTTGCGAAACAACGGCCAAAAACTCAAGCATAAAGCTCGAAGAACAACCGTAAGTCAACAGCTTTTTCCCTATTTCATAGTCAGCTTTAGGAATAGAATCCCTTCCGGCGTTGTTGGTGCGGAGTCGGTCAACTCGTTTAAACATCGTATTGACGTACATTGGGAGAGACATCCTCCATAGCTAAGAAGTCCTCCACGAGTAGCAAGCACTTAATGGCCAAAGCTTCCCAGGCCATTTTAAACTGACTTCTTCTCAGTTCCGCTCCATCTTTATATTTAAGCTCCGCATATCAGCGGCTATCGATCATGCTTGCGTGCATTCATGACCCTCTCTTTGGCGAAGATTCTTCTCCCCCTTTTTTTTATTTTTTTCTTTCTTTTTTTCTCTTTCATCTTCCATTTTTTTCACCGCATAGCTCATACAGGGCCGAGGTGTATACCCCGGTGTCTCTTTGGGAATGGGCCTCTTGGTTCGTCTACTGCCGCCTATCGTATCTAATCAAATCAATTATATGGAGGCTATAATTATAGCTACACATGAGGACATATTGCTTGGAAGTTATAGAAAGGCCTACCTCTCTTCATGTCAGCAAGGGACTTCATGAACGAATCGTTGGGAGTCTTGCTGCAACAGGATGCTTTCCCAACTTGAATATTGCAGATGGGCAGACTTGAAACGACTCGGTTATCTTCCAGCGCAGAAGCATGGTCGTATATGGATGGATGTAAGGAGGCAGATAGTTCAGTAGGTATACCAGTTTGCAAGCGTGGCGTTCAGGTTGTACGGTACACTTAAAACCGCATTGTATTTTCATAGCGTGATGTAACTTTAGCCGACTGGTGAGTCGCAAGCTTGTTCGCTAATTTTTTAATATTTTGCTCGTGTATGTATTCTTAATCCCTTCTGCTGAACTATAAATATCAATTTGTCAAGACAGGCACTCACCTATACAGTGATGATTATCTAAGTGTTATTCATACAATGCGGTGACAATTTTAGTCTTCAAAGTTTAATACCCATAGCACAAGCGTAAAACTTTTGATCTAGTAGACTCTTTCATTTAACCCTCAATTACTGCTTTTACTGGAAAAGAAGTTACAATAGTGGACTTCCAAAATGCTCTTAAGTAACTAAATAAAAATATCTATGCACATGTACAATCTCTAACTAAGATTGTACGTGATATAACCCGTTTTGTTGTGAATTATTTAAATGCAAAGATCCAAATCGCTTCATTTCTACGAAACCAGCCATTTAAATAATAAATAAAACGATTAATGAGCAGTATGAAAATGTGTTTCTCCATAGTCGTGGACTGAATAGGTGCAATATACATTATATGATAAGTCTCAGAAAGTCGGTTGAAAACTGATCACAAAATAACGAAGTCGCGAGATGTCCAAAGTTATATACAAAAGATGTTACACGAAAGCATCTGTTGGCTAGTTCAGAATATATTGCGACGAACCACTTAAGAGAGTCAACCCAGATTGCAGAAAACTTTTTTATTTGTGTACTGATTGTTCTGATGGGTGCACAGTACCGGCATATGTTTTTTTTTTTAGCAACACATTTTGCCTTTGTATATTATTCGATTTTGGCCTGAGTTTTTGAGAAAATGGGGAAAAGTTTTTTATGGAGATTCCTAAAAATGGGAAGTCAATGAATTTTTATGCCAGAACAAAAACTAAGACAGTTTTCGAAACTTGCAGCGTGCATTCCTAACAAACTAATAGAGCCTCATTTTCCATTTTCGTTTTCTTTTGATCTGCAGTTCTTGATCACTAACTAAATTTTTCAAAAATCGTAAAATTTTCGGTTTTGAACTGTGATAGAAAATGAGGGTAAATATTGAAAATATGTCTCTAGTAGTTTGTAACGAATTTTTCATGGATTCCATAACTGTCTTTTTTTCTAACATGAAAATATTTGACTTCTCTTCATTTACAGATAAAAAAAAATCAAGTGGTACAAAATATACAATAATAATCTTGACTCCGTCTCCCCCTTCCTGCCCCCTTTGGGCCCATTTTTTTAGGCCGGGGGAGGGGGGAGGGGTTATAGTGGCCGAGGCCCCCCAAAATTTTCTGGGGCGTAAAAGCTCAGTGCCAAATATGCCTTTTCCAGCATAGATAATCATTTTGCCCCCCTCCCCAACACCCTCTTTGGGCCTTTTTCAGGGGGTACGGGGTTATTGTGCCCATAGCCCTTTAAAAATTTGGGAAAAAATAGCCCACTTCTTGAGGATCCTTTTTCAGCAAAAAATTGATAATTCTATCCAAAATCGATAGGTTAACCCCCTCAAGGTAACTGTTTGGGCAGAGTCACATATGTTGAACAATATTTATTTAAAACTAGGCGAATATGTATGATACAAATGCATTTTCTCAACTTTTTCTTTACATAGAAGTGGGCGTCATATTTTGTATCGCTGAAATATTTCGTTTTACATACATACATATAAATAACTATGCACATGTGTTTTAATATCAATCACACACACTTTCACAAAGTCTAAAGCGTTCATACGTGAAGGACTCTCCTCATAAGCAAGCAACAGTTACGAAGCTTGCAGTCTGGGGTCGAAATAAAGACTTCGGATCAGAAAACCAACCGCTCGAGTCTGCACTCATTTTTTTTTAATCTATCCTCATTATTGAGCACAGAGAAGCGGCTTACCATTTTAAGCACAAAAGCATCTCGAACTTTGCCCTAATCTCCTTTTAATTACACCTCCATGGATGCGATCCATACAGACTGTACGGTCAGTCAGCAATGCGCAGCTTAATTCTTTTACAAAGCAATTCAAGTCTTGGTTCTTTTATTCTGAAACTTTCGGTTTCGCAATCAGATAATGCGCCTCGGCTCAGACAGGCGCTGTTCCACTTTAGATTTAAAAAGGAACTCGCGGCGTATATACCAGGCGTAAATCGATGGAACCGAAGATCATTTCCATTTTTACGACAGTGGGCTGAACCAATTTGCATGTTGCGTTGAAATCAAGGGCTTCGAACGCTTTCAGTAGTATGCTAATGTACGAGTGATTGCATGTACTTCTGGCAGACCTGTCCGTTCGTTCGTGTGCGCCTGGCCACGGCTCCAAACTAAATGTGTTTTGGTGGCTATCCTACAGATATGGTAATTTGGCCTAAGGCTGGGCGATGTTGCTTGCAGACAGGTTAAGATTTAGGCGCACTCATCTTTTCAGCAATTTGCTATAAAATCTAAATTACCATATTTTTTTGTTTGGCGCAGCTTAGATCGCATTCATCAACTAAATAGGTTGAGGGAAGTTTTCTTGCGCTAAATACTACGAAGCTAGCTTTGATTAATCTTTCAGGTTCCCTATCAGCAACTATTATAGATTCAGCAAATTGATAGACTGTAGAGATGACAAGAGGAAGGATCGTTTGGTAGCACTGCAGGAAAATACCCCACAAATTTAATTAGGCACAATAATAAACGAGTAAGCCCACCTCTAATCACTGTACAGCAACACAGATTTCACATTTTTTTCTCTTTTTACGCGTATTTCATTTAATCTCTCAAACAACTAAGTCATTCATCATTTTAGTCTCATCATCAACAGACCTGTAAACAAAGTACGAACCTTTTGCTTTTGACTTCCCCCATCTCATTATATATAGCGTACCTCGGTACACAAGGAACAGGTGCCTGCTCGGTCGCTGCTGCAAGTTAGCTGATGAAATATCACTGTCTAGAATATAATTCTAATATGAGATTGCAGTGCCCATATGTGCGTGTTAAGGCTCTGGACTGTGTCTAGGCAGGAATAACACGCTCTCGGATATAAGCATGCATATTCATGATGCCTACCTACACGCAAAGCAGCGTGTTCTCATCAAGACAGAGAGGAGCTTTTACGACATGAGGCTCATCATAAAGAGGCGAGGGTCTGCATGCTCACGTGCAACCATTGGCTGGTTAATACGTCTCTATAACTGCAAGCCTTACCATTAAAAACAATCATTAGCCACGAATAAAACATGACTTTCGGATGTGCCGCAAGGCTGGTTAAAGAGACGGAGAATTGTTGCTGCTGAAATATTAAAACAAATGTCATTGCCAGAAATAAGTACGACCAACTACTATGTTTTCAACGGACATATGTATGCTAATCGTTATAGTTTAAAACTTAACGTGACTTTCGGTTGTTTTACTAAACTGTTATAACAATGGCTAATGCTTATGTATATCGATACGGTTAATGTAATGCTTATATATATGTATATATAATATTATGTATATATTAAAACGATTGTGGTAATTTGACCGACGTAGAGTAGGATTTAAGGATGAATGTTGGGATAATAGAAGCAACAGGGGCATAAGTTTATCGCGACATGAACACTATTTTTATAATAATGAACACTTACACTTATTTTAAGTTAAGTATCAGATGTACACTTCCGAAGCCGCCATAAAATCTGTGCCTGTCCTCGAATTAAGTTACAAAGTGGCAAAACGTGAGACCCGTGCACTCAGTGTTATCACATCGCCTTCCCTTCTGCCAGTTTCTTCTTCTCTTTGCTGAACAGGGACACATGAGTTTGAAGGCCGATCTGCTTGAGTGTTCGGCTCACTATATTTCTCTTTGGCAATATGGATTTTTTTTTTAAAAGAGGACTTATGTACAAATTGCAGTATTAAATAAAAAAAAATTCTGATTAGTTCACCTTGGCTATCATTCAGATTCACCTGAAGACACTTATTTTGCAGATCAGGTATGAAAAAAAAACTAAGAAGTAAGTGTTGCAGCAAGATCACGGATGCCAGTAAGGAAGTTTGCAGAAACGCTCATGAAATCTATCGGATGTTTAAATTATTTAAACGAAACATACCGTACCAGTAACGCAGTAAAAAGTAGTATACGGTAAAATTTTAGGTGACATACAGTTGGTTATCCTTTTGAAATTTTTATGGTTCAGACCAGGTGTACAAATCACTCATATAAGGTGATAACCTTCACTTAGGTACTTTTGTTATACATTATTGCAGTGATGGCTAGCGGGTGGTTCACAAATCACTAAAATGAGGCCTTTGGACAGTCAGATGGCGGTGAAACTCAGACGTCGAGCGCCTCTCATTCATAGAGAAACTTGAATACTAAAGAGACTGCGAAAAGGCGGGGCTTTCGGGACGCTTTACGACGAAGACGGTCAAGAGCCCAACAAAGGGAAAAGCTTTCGTAGCCAAAAAAGGAAACCGAGCCCTGGCGCTCTTTTTCTTGTGCCTTTAATATTAGTGTGTCAGTGCTTGGCAGCGTTTGCCTTTGCCACGCTGAATCTGGGCAGGTTCGACAGTGACTGGTGCTTACGTGACAGTGTGAACGTGATGCTAGGTTCTAAATGTTTAAAAGGTTTACCTTTATTTCATTGGATCTGGACAAGTGTGCGAGTGAGTGGTGTTCACGTGACACAGTAAACGATAAACAAAAATAGATTGAAAAGACGAGGTTTGTGTTCATTACATTGGATATATGCAGAGTCGAGATCAACTGAATGTATGTTGCATACGTGACTGGGTTCATGTGAAGTCTGCTTGAAACGGCTACGATTGAATTATGTACACTGTGTCTGGGGAGTTTTGATAATTCAATAGCTTGTGCTTACACGGCAATGTTCAAGTGAAGCCAGCGTGAAAAGTAACACTAAGGACATGTTCAATTGGGCATCAAAATCAATCCTTCGAGGCTTGACTTGTTCAAAACTTCAAGCAGGTGCGCTAGCTTCGGTCTGGTGAATTGTGTTTCAGGCAGGCATTGTCCCCCAACCGGTCACCCTTGAGACTGCTAGAAACTCAATCTTACTCCGTTAAATGGAGTTTCCAGCCGGCTCAACGTTATTCCGTTCCTGCTGACACTTTCAACACGATATAAAGTGACAAAGCCAGAGCTTCTGTCCGAAGTTTCGGGCAAATTAAGCCTCGAAGGCTTATTTTCGGTGCCCAATCGAATGCGCCCTAAATATTAGGTGGTTAGATAAATAGAGAGCGGTACGTGACTGCGATCAGCTGAAGTTTGCTAAAGAATAGGTATGCCTTTCCCACAAGGAATCTGATCAGGTTGAAGACTTGCTAGCACCCACAAACTCGAGTCTCTACTAGAAAGCGGCTAACGATTCAGTACTTGGTAAAGTTTTAACTTGCTGCCACTGTGGTGGCGATATCTTGCAGCGTCAACGGGCTATGAATGCGAGTGTTGCCGGTGTCTCCATTGCGTTAAGCTAATGCATGCAAAGTAAGCAACATATGATTAAATGGAAAGATGTGTAATCAGAATTTATAGGTAGCTGAATATTTCCTGATTAGCCCTATAGTTTTGCAAGTTGAGAGGCTCGCTGATGTCTATGGACTGTTACCGTGGTGTAACTTGAAGACACACAGCTTGTTTTTATATTTATGGCCCTAACATAATCCTGTTGTCGACCAGTTTTCTGAAAAGATAATTAAATGCCTCGAAAAATTTGGACAACAGAAGATAAATTTCAGACAGGAAGTTCTGGTTTTCAGGTCTGTGGCTTTTCCGTCAACCAAGAAAAATTGAAGAGCGCGTACAACGTGTCCAAACATTTAAAGCTCCAAGCAACTTCGACACCCCAAATAATATACAAGAAGCTAACTAATGACGTAAACAACATGGCTGCTCTACAGTAAACATGTCTATACACCAACACGTGCTACACGTCATGCGTACGTCCTTACTTCCTCTGTACATCGATAACCTTTGGCTGTTTACTTGCACTGTGAGAAAAATCCGCGGACTTTACGGGACATTGTTGCAATTTTTTTGCGATAATTTTTTGTAAAACAAGTAATCCTTTGCTCTAAAAATATTTACATAAGCCATTATTTTTACATTACCATCATGAGGATATAAGAAAAGCTTCCTGTAAGAAGTAAGGGAAAATTCCTTAATAAACAGTCACACAGTAGCCGTACTGTCAGTGGACGTTTTCGCCATTTAACCTGTCATGAGTTTGTCAAAAATATATTAAATATTTATTTTTTTACCGCACCCAAACATATTATAGCCTCGTCAATTCCTCCGCACTATTTTCGTATCGCCGTGGGTGAAGAAGCTAGTAATTGTATGTTTATAATTTTATTATTAGAGATTTAATTTTATTTAACAGTCTTAAAATGTCGAAACACAAAGTAACTAAATCTGTACGCAGATAACACGAGTGCTATTGTGACATCGATCGAATATACACATATAAATAACTAAATATATATATTTTCTAAATTACACGCCGCAGAAAAGAATACCTCGGAGATATTATACATAACGGGCCCAAATCGATCTATCATATAGCAGTAGCAATTTTTTTCAGCAAAACTACGACAACCACTCTATAGCAGTATACTAATAAGTTTGACAGTAACTTAACATAAACATAACAGTCACCCTAGAGCGTATAATGAAAATTTTGCAGCAAGTAACCATATCTGTATGACAGCTTCTCTATAGCGTTATATCCAAAATTTTGGCTGATATTTGAGTAGAAAACATAGAATTTTAATAATATCATGCCGACAAATTTGCCAGCCGTTCTAGCAGATATATGACACGCAGCTTATAGCGCTATCCAATTATCTTGATCGAAATTTTGTCGTACATATGACACCGTTCGATTTTAGTTCAGAGAAAAGCCATTTACTTGCTGAAGGGCAATGGGGGCCATCAATTTAAATCGCCAAAGTTTTTAATATCTGAAGTACTGACTTTCAGATAATAGAATAGATGCGAAATTGTACATTCTTCCCACTGTGAATATTTTACATTCATCCGACTGCGAATATTTATTTACACCTTATACAAACGAAGTGGGAAAATATCCTGCGAATAGAACTACAAGGAAAAAATAAGAGTTTAGTTCAAACAATTATTTACTGTCTTAAATTTGTTGAAGGCACGGGGCCCCTAGTACCTATCCCGTAACGACAGTATATGGCTTTTTAATACATTAATTTGGCCTTCTATGTATAAAGTGTATTTGGTTTGTCTGAACGCCATTTCAGTAGCAGATGCCATACCTTTAAGGTATGTTTTTAGTCAAGCATACTGGAGAGTTTCCCACGCGGTGCAGGGACAGCGTATAAACAGAGGTAATGAGGAAACAGATACCTCCCATATGCTTTCCCAGGCATAAATGCAAGCTCTGTAAACAAAGGTCCATTCTGTGTTACGGTTCGCTAATGTACAGCTTGGAAGGCTTTCAGGCGCCCTCGTCTATGACTAAAAGCGTGGATATATCGCGTATACAATACATGTAGTATCATCATGGTGTATCATCAGTCCAGCTGCGCCAATAGTCATGAGTGTAATTTTACAAACTTCATGTGCTTTTGTGATTTTAGTACATTTTAGCCCAGTTAAAGTGTTTTTCTGTGATATGCGACTGCTTGATAATAAAGAGGTGCCATGGCTGACTCTGCCTCTTTATGTACCTTACAAATATCTTGGAACTCTTGATATATGTCAGCTTGAAAAATGCTATGATATCTAAAGCGTGAGTGCTATTGTTATTTTCTTCACCTCTGTGGAACATAAAGTTAAGTTGTAAAGAACGGATATTGAGATAGCCAGGTAATTTTTATTACTTAATTATGCATTAAAGATGTTAGTTTCACGTTCCTAGTCACTGGATCAACAGTATGTGCTCAGAGACAAAAAATAAAACATGAAGTACGTTAAGAAATAACGCAAAACTCAAGCACAGAGAAATAGCTACTACAGAAAAGAGAATCATGAGAGAAGACTTAGAACAGTACAAATATTGTCTGTAGAAAGAAGAAAATGGCATCAAAATGATGATACAAGGAAGTTTATCTCGAATTCAGACACTGAGAGAAATTTTGGTGCAAGTAGGTGTTTCACAGAGAAGCATCAGGATGTACGAAGGTGTTTCATGGCTTAGTTTGGTATGTTATCGCAGCAGACAGAAACATATTTCAGTCAGAAAAACATATTTCTGTAAAAACAACGTGAACAAAAGCTTTATAGTTTTGTTACACATGCAAAACGAGATGCGGTTACATAATAACATGCATATCGCTATTGTTTTTCAAAGTTTTGTCTCTTCAAGTGCATCAATTTTACCTGTATTTGATTCATCTTGGTGCATCATCGGCTATGTCACAAAACCGAAACACATAAGTGCATCAATTCGTGCAAAGTACACCATAAGAATATTTATGATGCACTTGCGTGTTTCGGTTTTGCGACAAAAATGCTTGTAACTTTGATGCATCTAAGTGCATCAAAATTTCTCTCTGTGTAGCTATAATTTACTCCGCAAGGCGGTTATGTTATTGCCGTGTCTGTCTTTTTGTTTATTTTTCTGGCTGTTTGTCTGTCACTTAGATTACTGAAAAAGTCATGAACGGATTTTTACGAAATTTACAGGAATTGAAAGGAATGCTAACAGTAACAGATGATTAACTTTTGGTGAAAATCCGTTCATAACTCAAAAAGTTATAGACAGATTTTCATGAAATTTACTTGAGTTGTTAGATATATTACAAAGAGTAAATGACCAAATTTTTGTGATGATCTGTTTGTTCGTTCGTTCGTTTGTTTGTCTCTGTGTTTGGTTTTATGCTTGTTAGGACAAAAACTCAAAAAGTTATGCACAAATCTTTCTGAAATTCACAGGACTTGTTAGTTGTTAGTAATGCTAAAAGACAAATACGGTAAATGATGAAATTTTGGTGATGCTCGTTTGGCCCGTTTGTGTGTTTGACTTATGTTTGTCATAATGTAAGTTAGCAGCATAACTCAAAAAGTTATGAACGGATCTTCAAGAAGATCATAAAAACTGTTAATACTATCGAAAAGCACAAAATGATTAGATTTTGGTGTTGATACAAAGATAGTATATATGGTTTCAGAACCAGTTTAAATTTTTCGTAACTGTTGCTCTGCAGAGGTATGCGCTTTCAGAGTGTCTTTAGTTGTTAATGCAACCTAGGACGTCCTCTGAGAGTAGAAGATAACGCGGTTCAGGGGTTAAAGAACTGTATATAGGGCGCGTTCGATTGGACAACGAAATTAAACCTTTGAGGATTGAGTTACCAGAATCTTCAGACATTCGCCCTAGCATCAACTTGTTGATTCAACTTTCACTCGTTGACTTTTAAGTCTTTTAATCAGTAACCTACGAGTCTTCCATGAACTTAGTATTATTCCGTAAAATGGCGATCACGTTCGTCTCGAAATAACTGGGCTGCTTCTATAGCACCTGCAACACGATTCAACGTGACGAAGCTCAGGTTTCTGTCTGCATTTTTAGTTAAATTAAGTTGCTTAGCTCAACTTTTACGATCCAATCGAACGTGCACTGAATATTATTGATGCCAGCCATTTTTTAATTAATATTAATATATGAAAATCAAAAATATTTATTTAATAACAACTTTCAGCATCGGAGATTCATCTCTCTGAAAGTTTTTGATTTGGGAAAGAGACCAGTCG
The DNA here is from genome assembly GCA_001587735.2 of Parhyale hawaiensis. Taxonomy (NCBI): domain Eukaryota; kingdom Metazoa; phylum Arthropoda; class Malacostraca; order Amphipoda; family Hyalidae; genus Parhyale; species Parhyale hawaiensis. The sequence continues at coordinate 22,335,417 of LQNS02277717.1, read as the reverse complement.
GAAGGTGTAGAACATCATTGTTTTTTTACAATTTGTGTCATCAATACATCATTTCTAGAGGCCCGTTGCAACTCCATGTGAGATTTTATTATAGTCGTCATGCAGTATCGCCAGATGTCAATATCATTTATACAACAGTGTGACCTTTCTTGCTCTAAATACTGTAACGAGATCTTCAATAGTCATGCAGTCCAAACGATTTCTTGTGTTATTTTATTAGAATACCGGCGAGTTACTATAGCCATTTCCAGGAAAATATAAAAATTTCTTTTCCCTGAGCCGAACATCAGTATCTAAAGCGATAAAAGAGCTCTGCCCAACCCAAGCCCAAGCTTTCCCTATATCTGCGCAGCGTAGGCAGTCTCTTTCTGATATTCCAAAGGCCACTTTGTCTTGCATGACTGCAAAAAGTTTTTTTTTTTTGTTCTTGCTGCAGAATTTCTCTCTCTCTGCAAGGGCTAACTAAAAAAAAATTAAAGAATCAGTTGTGGACGTATGCAACGCAGCGGAAACTTTATGGATGGACGGCTTTTATGGAGCAAAAACGAAAACTAGAACAGTGAAGCTAGCTGGTAATCGGCAGACGATCTCGCGCCAGAGAAGACAACCTTAAATTATCTCTCTCCTGACTTTCATGAGCAGCATTATCTCCCAGAAATTTTGGATCCAAAAACAGCACCATTCCAACCAAGCCCACGGTACAGCACATGCTTATATGAGTTGAAAAGTTTCCCTATTAATGCGAGGCAAAAATATTTTTATTTATAGGCCCATTACATCTCTGGGTTTCATTCACTCGCTATTTTGCTGCTTAAAAAAAAAAAACAAGAAAAATAAACAAGAGAGTTCAAAGTTTGAAGACTTCAATGAAATTCTTTTTGAAATAAACTTGCCAGTTATCCTACTCGTATGAAAGGAAGCATTTCATTCTTGCTGCGTGTGAAAATTTTGAAGGAAGTTATCAGTTAACTATTAATGTAACTTCATATGTGTCGCAGTTACCAACTGGCCACTGCTACGGAAAAAAAGCGAAAAGGTTGAATAATGTTCAAAATAATTACAGCTGCACAAGAGAAATGTGAGCCCAATAACAAAATCCTTAGGTAATTACCTCTATAAAGAACAATATGAGGTATTTTTCCCAGAACGACTGTAAAGCGGTACATTAATCAGCAAAAAACATGGCAACAGATTTAGTTACATTCAGGAAAACTAGCCAATATCGCCGTTGAGTGGCAGCAGCAGGAATTTTACGTAGGGGGCTGACGGAGGGGCTGGAGTAACATTTGAAAGTGCTTCCATCAGACATACATACATGCACGTATGATGGTTACATGACAGCAATATGGGGGGAGGGGGGCTACGAGACGTTTGGCTCATTATTTAAAGGGCGGGGAGGTTCAAGCTCCCAACGCTCTCCGCTGGCACCATTGCAGCCGTATTTTGGAACTCTTTACGCCCGAAAATCAGTTCATTAAGCTCTAAATGCCACAAGTTGATTTGCTTTGCATTAGCGGGAACTCATGTATCATGAAATGCGTGAGAATTTAATAGATCAGCAATATATAGACTAATATTTTAATGTAGAGACTAAAGCATCGTCATTTTGTGCTTCTGGTACTACAAGGATATACGTGAACGAAATTCCATGATAACGACTTCGTCACGCCACGGCGCGAAATATGCATATCAGCACGAAATCAAGGTATATAGTTTCATCGATGCTTACTAATTTTTCATTGAAGTTCGTAGTTGGTGTTGACTATGACGCTTTAATATGAAATGCAAGGCGTGCAAGTGTCCCATACCAGAGCACGTTACCATGCACGCCAAGCAGCAGCAGCAGGACACGTGCTGGTTTTGCGGCCACAGCTCGCCTAACTTATCTCAGTGCAACGAAGTAGCTACATAAGCCCTTTGATAGCTAAACCAATCTTTTATGCCGCTCTTGTTGCTAGAACATGGTTAAGCTTCTTTTTTGAAACATATTCCTGAAGTCGCTCCTTCGCCAAACGGTTTTTGTATAGTCCAAGTTCAATCTTTGCTAAGTATCCAAACGGTGAGTCCACTCGTGTTCCAAACATATCCAGCAGCGGCAAGCCCATGCTCCACTCCCACTACTCCTCATTCCCCGATCATGCTCTTCGCGCCAATTGACGTCAATCAAGCCCTCATTGAGAGAGCAATGGCATATAAGTCATTTCGGCGTTCAACAGCCAGAAGTCTTATCGGTTTCCAGGTCAGTGGTTTCCTGAAAAGCGTCCAGCAATCCAGGTATCACTGACGGTCCGATAAATTACGTCCATATCTCATGCGGCAGTCCGTGGCTGCGGCCGTCATTTCACTGACCTTTGCGAGGCGGAGAAAAACTTGACTAATTCTGTAGTTGAGCAATGAATTTAGGTGAAATGGAGGGAAATAGACCAGTTTGTGACGCGTGCTTTGAGAGATTTTTTTTTTTTTTGTATCGGGAGTGCAGCCTGAGGTTACCTGCTTGACGTGGTATAAAAATTCTTTTTATCGTCGCACGAACATTTTAGTTTTCTGTTTCCACTAGAGTGTGAGAGTCTGCGCGCGTGTTGTCAGGTCATTCTCTTTTAACTTGCGAATTAGCAGGGGATAATTGAAAAGCCAGTTCTCTCTCAACGGCACTGCCTTTCGAGAGCTTCCCTATGATATTCGTCTCAAATAATTCTATAAAACTAGTATCGTGAATTTAATTATTATCTAAAATTAATGTTTACTAGGTAGCTTTTGTAGAGTCAATTCTAAGAAGCGCCTTCCTTTAGGATTAATAAATTTTGGAGCGGTTCATAACGTGTACATTGCATTCTTAACATCCCCACTGGCAAAGCTATCAGTTGGAAAAAAGCAAATGGTGTATGAGTCTGATACTCTTAGAGAAATTTAAGTATTTTATTTCTTGGAGTCATGTCCTTAACACAGCTCCATAAAAACCTGGGAATCTTTCAGATATTTTATTTTTAGTTTGAGTCGCAGGAAGTTTGTTCAACTTTTAATAGAAAAGTATTCGAAATCGTGAAAATTTTTCCTTGAAAAGTTTACCTCAGCATTGCTGACACATTTTTCCCCTCATGAAAGCAGCTAGCGTAGTAAATATTTAATATGGAGAAGCTTAAAAAGTGTAAACTCCAAAAAGTTATTAAAAAGCCTAGTCGGAAAATAAAGAAAAAATACTTATTTAGTCACTATACCTATATCATAAATATATAATAATAAATAAATTAGATTATACTGTATTACCCGTTCTGAAACAAGCTTTATCCAAATACACATATTAAATCAAGACGCGGACTAAGACAATCACGAGAAGTTAAAGAGAAAAAACGGAGCCGTCAGTCTTGCTACGCTCAAAGTTACGGGACTATAAATTCAGTGAGGGTGGAAACTATGGAGTACTGGGAGGACGATATTGACTTCTCGTGTTGTTTACCGAACACTTCCGCTCTCCGAAGCTTCTCAGGATGGGCCGTTTTGCTGCATCTGTTTGGACGGTAAACTCCAAAATGAAAACTCGTGTTGTCTTGACTACTCTCCTTCCCAGTGACGGAGGAGAATGTAAGGAGAGCGATGGTATTTAGACTGGGGTGAGTGTGTGGGTGGAAAAGGACACTGAAAGTGGTTTTATCTAACTTGACCTATATTAACGCCTACCACTGTAACGGAAATCAGTAAGTGCACTTTTACCGAATTCAAGCTTACTCCAAGTAGTGCCGGTAGATGTGACAACGTTGAGATTGCTGCACCGCAAAGATTTTTTTTCTACTTATCACTGACTTAGTGACTGATTTTTTTAGTGTGAAAATACTGTTAATTAGTGTTGTGACTTAACAAAATATGCAAACATATTCTGCCCAATTGTAAGACTGAGTTTTGATTTTCATAGTTTATACTAGTGCAGTGTACGCATAAGCATCATATTTTATGTAAAAACTCAAAATTCAGTCATACACTTGGACAGAATGTGCCTGCATATTTTGCAAAGTCACAACCTTACTGACAATATTTGTAGGGAAGCTAAAGAGCAAAAGACAAGAGCAAATATACGGTTGTGAACTCATTTGCAATGACAAAGGCGTTAATTTTTTTTTTTTTTCAATAAAAAATTAAGGAAAAGCTCATTACGGTACACAATACAAATCTGTAGAGCAAATAAGAATACAGCGTGTACACTTTTTGCTTTTACATACTAACATCATTCATGTTGTGGAGGTTGTAGCTAGCTAGTTATTTCCGTGCCCAACCTATGAAGAGTAACACTTTCAGAAAAAATTTTATACAATACTTCGTTATCCTAAAAGTTTACTTCCGAAAATACCCCGTAGTAAACTTGTGTTCATTTTCTTGAAGGCCTGCTCATAAGAAAGTGAAATGACCGTGTTTTTGTAGCAAGTTATCGGAAACTTTATTTATTATCATTATTATTTTTTTTTTGAGCCATCGTAAACATAATTGTGTGTCTACAGAAAATTTACTAAAATGTTAGCTGCTAAGTTTGTCGGCTTTGCAGGGGACAATTTCGAAGCTTCGAACGTCTCTTCAAACTTGGAGGGAAATTGAACTCGAAAGGCTGCGCACATTTTTGGTGCTTAAACAGAGATAGCAACGCATTCGGATGCTGAACTGAGAAAACGTTCTCATATGACCGTCGTGTGTAGCAGCGCGATAACGAAAATTTCACGCCTAGAGCAATATGGTAATACCAATGTGCTTGTAGAAAAGAGCAATGCACTACTGTAGCTAACAGGTTACAGCTTCTGCACTACTTGATGGCAAAGTTTATGTTCAAGAGTATTTAGCCATATTTTACATATGCCTTCATGTTGATACTCTGTTTCGTGATACAGGAAGTCTTTGACATAGGCTGCCCTTTCTTTACTCAACTTTAGAATTTATTTGAAAATTTTTACTTCCAAGTACTCGATATATGTTCTCTTGTTTCAAGAGTACTTATACTGGGTACGTGAAAATAATAACTGAGGTCTAAAATAAAACACCTGCATTAAACAAAGGTGGCAAATATCAAGGGCTACTTGCATCCTATGGGCTATACGCACATCACTCACCGGTATCACTGCCCCTAGTTCACCTTTCCAGCAAGTCAACCAACCTTCCGGACTCGTCACCGCCACATCATATCGCAGTCACAGCTCATTTTTCCGACTCTTAGGTCTGTTTTTCCCCAGGAAATTGGCCGTTAATACGAGGCTGACTTCCTGAAGAGCTCCATTGTGCCTCTGAAACAACTGATCGATGCCCGCACACGGGGCAATTAGTGAGATCTTGTGTCTCCTTAGTACCTTGTTGTGGTGCTCGCTCGTTGACCGCCCGACCTTTTCGACTTTATATCGCACACCATGCAGAAGCGGCTTCGACAAATGTAGGAATGGAAAAAAATGTGCTTTCTTTACTAGAAGTATTAATTTCGATATGTACGAAAGGGTTAATTCAGTTGCTCACTACCGTGTCCATTAGCAGTTGTATCGTTTTATTACACTCGAAAATTAACAAACTTCATGATAGCCATGAGCTCTATTTTACTAAATCGCACGAAGTTAACAGCCCAAGAAGTAGTATTCAAAGATTGCAATAGCATTGTCAGAGTACAAAATAGCTACTGATCGTGCGATTTCTTCCTGTTCTACAATAGGTGTACGCGTGAGGGTACAGTCCAGACAATTAATACTCGCATACAGGGTTTTAAGGAACGAGAGGAACAAACTTTGGCAGTAGACAGTGACACGTAAAATAAACACTTTTCACGTATATAAAAAATTTCAAAACTCTGTTGTCTTCAATATACTGAGGTTTAAAGTTTCTACTTTCAGTCCCAGTTTGTCACATTTTAGTGTCTCAAAAATGAAAATGTTAGGTACTCGATTGCTGTCGAATGCTGGTCCAGTACGACAAAGTTTTTGCCCATTTCGGCAGGAATGCTCTCCAATATCTGAACAACGCCTCGCCACATTGGTGAAAAGGCGTTATGGACTAGTTGTATGGTTTCCAAGTTTTCAAGAAAAGGCAGAAATGAGTCCTTTAGATTTCTTCTTCTTGGGTTGCAAGGAATCAATGAATTACAAAACACCGATGAAGTCTGAAATGCATATTGTCGCAAGAATAGGTGTCGCAGCGGGTACTAGAGCAGCAGAACCAACAATTTCGTTATGTGTCCACCAATCCATCCGCCAGAGGTATCAGGCCTGAATTGAACCAGAGGAAAATCACTTCAAACAGTTATTGTGAAGTTAAGTTGATAAGATAGCTATTTCTTAAAATTCGTTTCATTTCGGCTCATGATATTGGTTAGAAAAGTAAATGCTACCTACCTATTAGCTAGGTATCAACAGCTTTACTGGCAGCGTTAAACCTCAGTATCTTGAAGACTACGAAGTTTGGAAATTTGTGGTATTCGTGAAAAAGTTTTTATTTTACTACTTGTCCCTGCCTATTGTCGAAGTCTGTGCCTCTCGCATTTTAACACCATGTATACCTGTAAAATGGCATACAAACAAATTATGACAATGGAATTGCTTAGATACAGCAACAGCTATATAGTTGCTAAAAAATTTTTCAGTAGCTAACATGAGTCCAACATTTGGAAGACCTAGAAAGACAGCAAGACCTCAGCACCAGGAAGTGCAGAGGTTAGGTCGACTGGTGTAACGGAGACCGTCTTTTGTAATTATTATTCAAGAGGTACCGAGCAGTAGCGGTGTAGTGTATGCATTTGAATAATGCAACGAAGCTATCTCCATAATGCGTAAATATGCACGCTGTACTGTGTGTCAAATTGGGCGCCATGAAATATCGTATATTGGTGGAAGATAAATTCTTGTGTTGTTCAAAGATGAGTAAGATTCATAAAACCCAGAAATCCGAAAGGCATGCTTATAAGAATCTGTAAAAAAAAACTCAGTTTCATAAGTACATAATTTAAAGGCATCACGTTTGAAACGCCAGATTTAGCGCCTGAACTCATAAGGAACATAAGAAATGACACACATATACTTCAGAGCACAAAATTGTGAAGTTAAATGCAAAATTAGCATTTAACATGACCAAACACAAATTTTACTGACAGCGTTATAATGGAGAACTACAAACTTTTAAAATTTTATGGTTAATTTCAAGTAAATTATTTTATTGTCATAAATATGTGAGTAGGATTTTACTTTCTCGCTCCTTTGTACAGCAAGGTAGGCTTAATCTGCACGACGATGTATATACCATGATGCGATGCTGATGTACATAAACAGACACTGCCGGTGGGAATATTGGTAAACAAATTATCTTCTGGCCAGAGCCTAGCCCTTAAGCGATGAACTATAAAACAACGGTTTCTCGTAGGTATATCTAAAGTTCCTCCATTATAGGACGCTGGGTGTTGAAGGGTAACTCTCTCAACGCTCGATATGATCAACTTCAGTAAATAAACCTTAGGTTTCGGTGAGGTCTTAAAAAAACTGTTGGACAACTTTCAGGCCACACTTTCTGTTGCTACGCCCCAGGACTTCCAACCATGTTTATACCTTCCTAAAACTTCCCCGAAATTAGTATTTTCTACGCAACGGGCAAGAAAAAGCAATAAACATTTAGATTAGATTAGATTAGATAGGCGGCAGTAGACGAACCAAAAGGCCCATTCCCAAAAAGACACCGGGACTTACACCCCGGTCCTCTATGAGCTATTGCCATTATGTTAGTAGAATG
>LQNS02277717.1:22303141-22316948 GCA_001587735.2 Parhyale hawaiensis | reverse complement strand
GGCCACCAATATTTGTGACTGGGCCTAATTACTAGGTTGAATTTTGGCTACTTTGTTTGTACTTGTAAGCTTGTAAGCATATTTTGTGAACCCATTGTGTTCTTAATAAAAGCTAATTATTACTATTAAGGTTATTGTGTAACTGCATTGTTCAGCGACAGCTGTAATTTCCAATCAAAAAAACTGTGGGATAACAATATGCTCATCCATAACTAGTTTTTCTGGAACGTCGTCACCAGGACTTTTGTTTGTATACGGTTCTACTGTAATTTAAGATCTTATGCTCAAAGTGCTGCCTGTATTTTCGAGGGAACCGATCGAGTACGTTATTATTTCCAAAGGAAAGAGAAATTATTTACTTTTGGTAATTGTAAGGACAATAAAAAGGACGAGCATACTAGACAAGTAAGTACAAGATTGTAGACTGTTAATTTGGGGGAAATATTTTGAAAAGAAAGTTTGACATTTGCTCGAAAATGACACATTATTATATTAATGGAATTGACTGTAGTAGCAGTAATAATGACAGTAAATTAAGTATGTGAGGTCTAATAGAGTCCATAGAATATCTGACCATCAATGTGGTGCGAATAGGCAAAAAAATAAAAAAGAGAAGATTTAAAGTTCAGTTTAATACTTAGATTCTACTGGAAAAATTAATGAGTACCGCCGCAGCTGGTTGGACGGTGAAAATACCGAATACAGTAGATTTGCAGATAGATAAAACAATGTAGAATTCGGTTCCATAGTTGTCTGAAGAGATGATTTATTTGCTGAAAGCGAATGGATAAGTATCTGGTGGCGCATTGCAGTCACTTCAGTTGTTAATGACTATTAGTTAAAATTATGCTCTTTTGACGGAGTCTTCCTCTTTGTGATAGATAAATTAAGCCGTTAACCAGTTTTTTTTACACACAAAGAAATAAACACTGTTTCAACATCAATACTTCAGTTGAATATATAGTTTTCACTAACAAAGTAATATCATCAAAGAATTATAATAATGGCAAACGTGTATATCATTTATATACTAGAATGCTGGCGCTGTCAAAAATTACAGCGAGGATTTGTGATAACTCTTCTTCATCGATCATACCTTCGCTGCAAATGTGCTGCTGAACAACGGCCTACTCAAGTTCTCAGTAGATATAGATACTCTATACCTACTTCTATTCATCCGAGCAGCACACTCTCCTCTCTTTAGATGGCATGCGAAGGAAATGAGTTTATGTTAGCAGGCAACGAACCAGCGCTGAATTCAATTTGATTCCGTGCTGCATATCCTGTATATACCGTGATACAATTTCAATGCACCGAAATTTTTGCTCTCAAGCGATAACTGCTTTATCAAAGGAAGAAAGAAAGTTCGAAAAAATAATGGTTACGTCTACTGCATCCTGAATAATCACTTCTCCTTTGCATTGTTGAGCATCTACTCAGTTTGTTGTGGACTAAGAGCGAATATAGATTTGATATACATAGAGTGTAATGAAAATCAAACTCTATAGCAGGGCTAACTGAAGCAGTAAATATCGTCAGTATCTGTATTTCAACGTTGGTTGAGCAAGAAGTGCATTCAACTGTAAGGATAAGGATTCTCACTTTGGCCATCTTCTGTAACCTGGTGTAATTTTCGCTTATCGATCTTCATCAAACGAGACCAGAAATACAAAATCTACAACTTAGCTTATTTTTCACCTATTAATTTGGTTAACAGCGTGAGACGAAAGAAACAAATCTTTAAACATATAAATACACGACAGCGTTTATTACATTGTTTTGACTCGTGGAACTGCATATATATCATGACCGTTAAAAATAAAGGAGAAGAACTTATCACTATACTTCTTCACTGTCGATACTTTCATTACTATTGTAATTTGGTTTGAAACGAGACACTGCAACTGAGAAATATATTGATCTAACGATAAGCATTCTCGGTTGGAATTCTGCAGAGTGGGACTATTCTTTTCACAGTTCTGTGACATGGAGTAAAATAAGTCATTTTTAGTCAGAAGTCATGTATCACTCATAATATGAACCGTAGCTGTGTATCATGGTCGCGCTACAATATTACTTCAATCGAAATTTTGTTTGCTTCGACGAATAGCCGTATCACTAAAGCTGGGAATTTAGGTATAGATGATGATAATAAATGATGATATAGAACTAAAGCCATGATGCGGGAAAAAAACAAAGTAACTAGTCATAAGAGTGCTAATTGAGAGGCGCATCAGCCCTGTTCCTTATTTTTGGATAAAATTTGGCAAAAAAAAAAATCAATTTGGACGTTTTTTTAGTGTTGCAACATAGGCCAAATATATGTTTATCTGTTTTCAGCAGAGCCGGCCAGGAAAAAATTTATGTAAAATTTTTGTATTTTTAAATGTATGACTGTATCTTATGACAAAATAATATACCGTTAGTTGACCGTTTGATTAACTGATTGGTTGCTCATTTGCATCTATCTGAAGTATTAGGTAGGGGAAAGTTCATCTACACTATTTGATAGAAAAAATCATCTATTGAATTTCAATGGCCCGTTGCATTGCCAAGTTTCGTATACATGAGATTTGATATTGACTGAAGTACCTGTAAAGGGTAGCACAGATGAGAGCTGATATGGCGCGTACTGAGTACCGCATCAAACCAACATAAAGAAGGGAAAATTTGCTAAAGCATAGATATAACAAGAAGAGTAAAGGAAATGGGGGCTTCTTCCTCGGCCATTTGAATGATACTGACGTACTGGCAAGTTTGGAGCGCAAGTCTCGGCTACTCTCTGGGAATGGGCCTGTGTGTGTCGCTGTTTCCCCTTACAGGTACTTAAGTTAATATTAAGTTCTCATGTATACAAAACTTGGTAATGAAACGGGCCATTGAAATCTAATATCTAATATAACAAAAAATCTAAGTAAGTAATTTAAGTAAGTCATTTAATGGAGGAGAAGGCTACTAATTTATAAAGGCAAAGAAACACACACGGCAAATTATTTTCATAGTGTGGATGTATATATTTCGTGTCTCCCCTCAAGAAAAGCGTGTTAAGTTGTATTAAAGTTCAACCTTTATTTTAACTTCAGCTTGTAAGGTAACGGAATTTCAAATCTGAAACGGGGTACTTGTTTCGGCTGCGTATCATAGCTAGCACTGAACAGCGATGGTACATTTTGGTCACAGTTCCACTGTATCGTTGGTTCAAGTCATAACAGAAAATTGCCATCAGCGTGAATAATTAAAGGGTGCTGATCAAAATCCTCATCTGTCCTTATTACAGAAGGGCTCGCTATTACAAAGAGTGCTAATGTCTGATAGAATGAAATCCCAAGAGAAGGAGGAAAGGGAAGGGGGGTAGTGATGGAAATTTTATACATGGTTTAAGTTAGGAAAAAAAATTAAGTCAGTATACTAAGCTCAAACAAGGATTAAAAAAGTAATAAAAAGGAATACAGTGCAAGCAATATTTGCATTTTTTCCACGTTGTTATCCTAGTTTTTTGCAGAGGTAACATGCAGCTCTGCCCTATCACGATACGCTTAAAAAAGGCAGGAACCTTTCTAGCTCCCCCTGTAATATAAAAGTGTAAAGCTGAGATATACAATAGGATAATTTATCAGGTCAAATGCGAGGTGACGTGCCTATCTATCTCTACTGGTGCGCAAAGTATATGAGTTCAAGTGAGGTAAAAAGAGTTAACTTTGTTTGCTGCGTATGTGACCCCATGTATGCACTCACTCACGTGCTGCTCTTGTACGGTGATGGCCTTGCAGGCGTCGTAAGAGGCAGATAACCTCTCTTCGCCTTCCCCTGACCCCAACATTATTGATAATTTACGTAGCTACAGCTCTGATGCAGCAACTTGCCCTTAAGATACGGCGGAGCTTAGCGGCATTGACGAAATAGGGAAATGTCTCGGCGCTCGGTCTCAGAAATGACATGCAAAGAATGCTGGCGTGAGTCGAGGGTTGTTCCTTATCACGAAAGTTCAAGGGAAATCTTGGAAAAGACACCACGCGTTACGAGCGACCCCAAATTTTCGAAGTGCCATTCAGGCGAACTTGGTGTTAGGCAAGCAGCGCTTTAAAAAAAAAGAGAAAAAAATGAGAAAAAGGGATGTCGAGACGCTGCTGGGAACAATATGTGACTGGATCGTAATTTTTTACTACATTCGTTATTTTTTGGCAGAGTAACTCGAAATTTAATACTTGAGCTTAACTTGGAAATATGGCGGGGATTCATAGACAATCATTTTCAAGTATCTACTTATTTATGTTAAATTTATAAAAAGGCTAATATAACACGTATACAGTGATACTACCAAGACGTAGACAAGCAAATTAATTGCTTCAGCTTAAGTACTACAGAATGCTTGTTTCCCGTACATTTATCAAACCTTTTCTTTACCTTATGCCGTAGGAATTCCAATAGCTGTACAGTTAAATATATAAATTATAATAAATATTGACGCACTTTTCTGCTAGCAACGCAATATGGGTCTGGCTACTGCGACAAATTCACGACAGATAACGCTGGACACAGTCGACATTTTTTTGTTTTTCTCAGTTTCGGGGTTCTCCCTTTCAAGAGCTTTCTCCGTTTTCGCAGTCTCTGTTTCAGGAGTTCTGGAGCATCATCGCCATGTCATTTTACTACAAATAGCCAAAAGTCATATTGTTCAAATTTTTATCAAAACTGAGTATAACAGTGCGAATGGTCATCCACTGCCGGATGAAGGAAGATCAACCCTGCGAATACTTGAATGAACTATAGCACAGACTTCGGACGGGCCGGCTGTGCATCTCTCAGTCAGTTCAATAAAACGTCGCGCGTTAACACACCAAACTCTGATCACTTTCTACGTAGTTCTGTTTGCGTATCATAGCAGATGCTGCAGTCATCTGGCATTGAATGTACGGAGTAGCTACATGGTTTTAATATCGAAAATTAAGCGTCTCAAACAGAACTAGGCCTGTCGTGATCTCCCTTCGCTCTCGTTTTGTTGAGTCAATTGCCGGGAGGTTTCGCTTGAAATAAAAGAGAGAAGTTGGATTTTTGTAGGGATGCGCCTGTGCTCCTGCGGTTTGATGGCAGCAAACACCGAATTTAATTTTTGACAGCCTGAATTGTGCCACTAAATGAATATGAAGCTTTTGCGTAGTGGGGGCAGTATCTAGTGAATAATGAATTACTGGTGTCGTGGTGTCTACGTGCCAGTGGCATGTAACGAGCAGAGCTTGCACTCATGTGGCGCTAACTATGTGCGGCTGGTACCTAATAGCCTTATGCTGCGGTCATGAGGTACCCTCTAAAAGAACAACCCCAAATTTTCTCCCCACATACCGCCAGCAAGTTACCTGCTGACCTGCCATTGGCACGCGCCAGTTTCGCTGCTCTGACGCCTTCAGAGGTCGTAAACCGATGCCTAACTGCGACGCGCCCTCCAATTATAATGCATTTGCAAAGCCTCCAAGTTCTGACCATTGCTGATGTCACTGCTGCGTGGTCTTTGAACTCCTGTTTTGCATCTCTTTCTGCCGAGTTTATGGCTATGATCAAAAGTGTTAAGCTTGGTTAATTTGAATGTTGTCGACATAAAACTCTGCTTTACTTTTAAGTGAACTTAGGACGAATTGATAGGTCGGCGAAATTAAGAATTCGAGGCTTGACTCGTCTAGAACTATAAGCAGGGGCGCTGGCTTCGACTTGTTGCTTCGACGTTCAGGCGTTGGCTCCCACTCGATTACCTATGAAACTCCCAAAAACTCCAACACGATTCAAAGTGGCAAAGCTAACGCTCCTGTCTAAAGTTTTTCCGGAAAAATAAAGCCCCAACTCCGAATTTCAGTTGCCAATCGAAGGCACCTCTTACTGCAAATGCTTCTTTCATCTTTTCTGGATCAAATCACAGCAATTTTTTTCTCTTTCAGTATGTTCCTACAGGAAATCAACTACTTTTCGTCAAAATATCTACGCGTTTTAGAAAAAAAAATGCATTTTATCATCATTATTATTTATAAGATAGAATAGATATTTACTTCTTTTGGAAATGCGTAAATAATTTTGTTGCACGGACAGGTCTGTTTTACTTGAATTGACATCTTCAGCTTATTAAGTCTTTTGAGCATTGCCATTTGAGAAGATATATTCTGATGTTCAGCATCGGTTGAAGCAAAGCTGTCGCAAAGTTCACCATTTCATTTGTATGCAGTGAAACAATCTCCAGTTCATAAGAGATGAAAACAATGCCCGTTTTGAACTCGATCAGCACTCTGCACATGAGCAATTCCCTATTCACCACAGATTGACGCAATGGGTATTTTAGGCTCATATTCAAAATACATAAGCAACTCAAGTTCCAGCGACAAGCTTCTTAACCTCAGCAGTTAGCACCGTACACATGGACAATTTCCTATCACATTTCTCTATATACTGAAGCAATGCGATTTTTTTGCCTCGACGTTTGAAGCACAGAAAGAATATGAACTTCATCACCTACCACACTGAAGCGGTGCGCCGCCTTCATCATGCAGTATGCCAGCCTCGAGTGCGTCCCATATCACTCCGCAGCGCCCGTGGCGCCATCGCTCTCTCACTACAACGATCCTGACGAGCGTAGCGTCATTAGGATGTTATTCTAGGCTTCATTAATGTCATAACAGACGAGCATGCGATCACGCGCCTGTTACCTCTAAAGCTACTCAAGGGCTAGACAGCCCTGTGAGGTCTTTGCCCTACATGAAAAGATTTAGTTATTTGCATGAGGCAGAATTCCGTGCGCACGTGAACACTTTGTTAAAAATTTGAAGTGCACCAAGAACGCGAATCCTTTCCTCTCAGCTCTACAGCTAGTAACAAGCTACATGACAATGCGAGGTCTTTCTCAGCAAAATCTATGCTGAGTTTTAGTGAAAATAATTTAACGTGCAGTTACACTTTTTAACAATTATATTAGGTAATGAAGAAACGGACGGCGTACATAATCATTTGCATATTGACTCCAAGGCTCCTCTCAGTACTGTGGGTTCTTTGTCGTCGGTGAAAGCATTTAGTAGATGTTTTTCGAGGAAGCGTCGCTCGTATATACATCGTCTACTGTGATGAGGAAAAGGATTGTTGATGTAATTATGGTCTGTGGTGAAGAGAGGCTCACTAGTGAGTTTGGACAAATTCTGGCGCTGTTGTAACGTTTGTCCCATACTTTCGATGAGGCACATTTAACAATGAGTTAGCTTCAAATCCATTTATGATTGCTTCCCAGTTAATTGTACTTCTTTGATCTATAAATATATTTACTTCTTGATACAGAAATTAATGGAAAAAAATGTACATTAGATTAGATAGGCGGCAGTAGACGAACCAAGAGGCCCATTCCCAAAGAGACACCGGGACTAACACCCCGGCCTCTATGAGCTATTGCCTCCATATATACCAAAAAAATTGGCTAACACCTGAACTGCTAAGGACCAGTTCCCTTGTCCCTCATATCGACGCGTTCAATCACGAAAATGAACACGAGCCGTCCGTCAACTTTTGCTGCTGCTGATGTCCACACGTAGAAGCGATCTTCATTCAAAATGACTGACGCCGCACGTTCAGTTATGTTCTGCTTCATTATATTTTCGCTTATATTTCGCGTTGGTTTGAAGTAATATTCGTACCTCATAATCTTATAGCCTGATTTGGAGAGGAACAGCCTATTTATAGAAAATTTATGGCTTGTTAATCCGATAAATGAGAAATCAACGGAGGGCGATCAAACGGGCTTCCAACTCCAAGATGGCGCCTGTGTTCTTACAACATTTTCAGCTCAACGAGTTTTCTTGTATCAAGCGGGAATACAGTGATTCTGATCGTCAAAGCGATGATAAAAAGCATTTTTGTCGTCTTGTCAATGATTTTAAAATGCTATAGAAGATAAATTTAGTATTTATAGATTTTCTTACTGAACTTGGATGCCGCGGCTCGTTGAAAAATCGGGCGTGCTTCATCCTTCCGTCTCCTACATTTGCAGCAGCTACTTCCGTCAAATGAAAGCACCGCGGCCATCAGTTTAACTGAGCGCGTTACGTTGAGGGACGTGTGAACACGGCCTAACTCTCGTGAATAATTTACCTCCACGTCTAAGAATACATTACCATATTCACGAAGTTCCACAGTATATAAACTTTGGCCAAAATCGGCTCTTAGGTGACGGACTTAGCAGTGCATGGCTTCTTCTCAAGGCGTGTTTTTGACATGTTTAGTAAATTTCAAGGTACAATAGTATCAGCAACACATTCCGTTCCTCTGTGTTTCCTTTGATTTCCTTTCATTTAATTCCATGGTAGAAATCCATTTGGTCACACACTTTTGGCTTGCCTAGGATACTAGTCCTATTCTTTTTGGTTTGGTGGCAACAGACCATCACACTCTCTTTTCTGTTGGTGTCGAATACCAATGCATTTCCTTTGTTTTCCAGTAGTGACAGATCCATTTCGCTACTACCTCTCTTTCTTTGGTCACAACCCCCCCCCATGCTGCTTTTCTGGTTCGATGGTAACAGACCTACTTTCGTCACACTCTCTTTTCCGTTGGTGTCGAACAACTGTCTTTCCTTTGGTTCATTGGTAACCGACCCATTCCGTCGCTCTCTTTTTTTCCCTCGCCAGTCTCGAACACCCGCGCTGTTCCTTCGGTTCGGTGGTCCACTTGCCCCTCCTGTCCTGTAAACACAGACGACGTTGGTCGAGCAAACAACCGTGGCCGACCGACTCGTTAAAGCTGTTGACGGCCGAAATGCACACCACCGACACCGCTCCGATGTCAACACTAAAGCTCCGAAGTTATCCGATCCTATTTTTCTACACACTCATCACAGATGAAGCAATTAATGGAAGTACTTTGCTGATCCATTAGAACTGCTTTCCTATGAGATCAGAGTATTTGTAAACCCAGTGTTCTATTAGATCTCCCGTGCAGAATGCATAAAATCATCGGATTTTTGCAAAGAGTGATTGCACTCGCAGTATAATAATTATGCTCTATTATCGTAAGAACTATTTTTGGAATCTGCAAATAATACTCATAATTATATCTCCAGTGACCACGAAGTGCATAGGTGCCTACAGTACTTTACCCGACTACATCTGTTTCTGAAATCCCGATTGCGACAGTATTCAGCTGCAACGATAGTCTAAATTAAAAACATTACGTGCAGGGTAGAGACATGAGGACCGTAACTTTATGAATTTATAGTTCATCAGCCTAACAGATAGGCTGCCTGAAAACAAATCATGATATCAAAAGTCTCCGAATCCTTTCAGATCTCCCGTTGGTCAACGGTCCGCCAATCCTTCCACCGCTTCGCCAAGGCTCACGCAGAGATGCCTCAGCCTTGCCTTCAAAAAGCACTTAAGTGTGGATGAACTGCCATCAAGAAACCACAGGACGCTATAGGGTTTCGTGCCTGGCAGAAAACTGCTTCGGTAAAGTGATTTTCTCCACAGACCACACCGTCTTCCTCGCTACTGTGGGGAAGAACAAAAAGACCGCCTGCTCTCGACACAAAAGGCAGTGTAAGAAGACACCTCTTGCTGTGCATCATTATGATGCAAATGCGTGAGCGATCGGAAGCCGCATTATAGGCGCCATAACTTCGATTGCTATGCGATGCGGGGATCCAAATGAAGTAATCCATCCAAGTCAAAAGACTTAGCTGCAGCTAGCAAAGTTGCAGCATACGCGGGCTAATGTTGCCCAGACTAAGTACAGAATCCTTGAGAATAAAGTTTTGACTCCGTGTTACCAAGTCTGAAAGTTTCTTGACTTATTCACCAATAGTATTCTTTCCTCGGAGCAAAATTTTGGTTTATTTTTCAGGGTTAATTCGCAAAACCCGATATCATAATAATTAAAGGGTTATGAACCACATAACTGGATTCACCTTCGACGTTATGATGTTTACTGAATGATTTTCATATACCTACTTATATGAAGTAGATCCTTCCTCTTCAGCGAAGTACGGTAGCATTTCTGTTAGTCGTTTGGCTTCGGTGGTAACAAGAGTCTGTTTCGTCAGTGTTTCACTTCGTCGCTGAGAGCACGTACAAAACGGAGACGTATGCAATGAACATTCATCAAGTGTTTAATTAAAACGTCCATTTTGCTTCAAAAATAGTGACATCACTGATATTGTCTTGTGGATACTATGCTCCGGGTTAATTAATTTAACGAAATTTTTCCCCTGAGGTAGAGCTACCTGCACCGAAAATTCATTAATCCTAAAACATTTTTACAACTGAGGGTTTGTAGTATATTTGTATGCGTCTGATTGTACATTACAAATTAATTGTTACAAGGTTCACGATGGGCTTTAGAACTGCAGTAACCACAAATTTCCCTCGGGTGACGCACACTGCGAGTGCTTGTCTCTTGAATCAAGATGGATATCCGCGTCTAAACAAACGGATGGGCTGTCCTGGACAGAGCTCTCACGCAGGCTTCTGAAGCTGAAACACCTGCGCGAGTACCAGTGTTTCTTGGTATAGAATTACAGTTAGTGGAGCTTGAGAAAGCAAGCGAGTATAAAAACTGCAGTAAAAGAAGAACATTTGAAAGACTATGTATGGTTTTTCGCTTTGGATCGACTGTGTCTTCTACATAAGAGTAGGGAAAAAAGATCGTGGTATCATTCGGCACATGCAGTTGCGTATTAGCACTATTTTTAGAGTGAAATATTGTCTTGCAGATAATAAAAATACCAACTCGATTAAAACAAAATTCCAATTTTAATAACTTTGTTCACTTTTACACATTGCTGAAATTATTCTACCTCAGAATTAAAGTACAATATCATTGGCTCAGTACTATCATCGTTCCAGTCGTTTTAGAGAGCATGTAATATAAAATTCTCAAAACCACTGGAAGTCAGTATTCTCTTCACTCCCCGAAATAATACCTATTTCTTAACCAATATTCAAAGTTTCCGTACATCAGGTAAATAATTTTGTGCGTTTTTTGAATTACTTCCCAAAATAACTCCGATCCTCTACCCAACCATTTCTTGTTTCCACACTACAGCGGTATATTCTCTTCCAGGTACTCATGAAAACCCGCAGTCGACCAATATCAAGCATTTTTTTATTCATTTCACCTTGCAGTACATATTGGTCAGCCGAGAGTCAGTTAACATACTCTGTTCGGCCCCTAGGAGCACTTTATTACGTTACCCAAAAATATTCTAGTCTGCTATCTAGAACAAGCATTTGCCTGACATTTCAAGCAGTTTGTTCTGTTAACAGTTTAACGACGTTGTCAATCGTTTCAGGTTGATAGTAATAACTTCCACGTACTAAGCAACTACTGAACGGATATCCGGTACTCAGATTAGTTCATTCTGTGGTTAGCTATCTCCTCAAACAGCATCGATTCCCTCCTTACTCAGCTCGCTCCAGAAGCAGCCAGCCAGACACCTCGAGCCTATACAGTCGTATCATCGACTGAAGGAGCCCCCAGCTGCTTCATTGGCAGCTATGGAGCAGTTGAAGTTGTGATGCCATTATCACTCTTGCTAATGACTCATTCAATCTCGACAGGTGGCCTATTGATGTTTCAGCCGTTTAATCAAAGGAGGTCCTTTCTGACCTCTCGTTCTTCTACTGATCGGAGATTTGCTATCACTTTCTCTGCTCATGAAAAAAAACAGCCGGCACCGACTTGCAGTTGACATCAAGATTATGCGTTTACATTTTTAAAAGCGTCTCTGCGAATCAATGGGAAATTGTAGAATTAAATAGAAAAAAAAGACTCCAGGGCCGAAAAACGACTTGGCAGATGTCAATGTTGACCAGAAAAGCTTTTTCAATTATTTTAGTGTTTGTTCCTATACATCATGCGACCATGCGGCCTAGTTGATTTAGTTTGTTTTCAGGAATCGTGTAACACTCTAGAGTATCGTAGTGTTCTACTAGTTAAGTGAGACTCTACGATACCAAAACCTCTACAGCTCAGTAACTGTTTGTCTGTATGGTCGCCCGGTATCGACAAAACTACAATAACTGAACGGAGAATTTTCTGTAAACATGACCATCTACTGACTATTGCAAGCATCAGACGTGCTATTTGGAACTATTAAATAATTGCGCATCCAAACTGATTTCTAATTCAAGTAGAAGTTATTTTCTTACTGTCAGCGCAGCGTCACTATAGTCTTCCGTTTATTCATAACTGACGCCGTTTTGTCTGAAGGATAACCCGTGATCAATTAATAAAAAATTATAACAAATGGAAAAGTAATCTAAGTTTTTAAATCTTACGGCGCTCTACAGTTAATGACACACAGTTGTTCAAGAAAGGTGTGAACAGTCAAAGAAGGTGTGAATATGCCCCAGGTTTCACATAACTCGCGAGGCACTTACGTAGGATGGCATTTAAAAATCACTTTCACTGTGAAAACGCGCAGGTTAACCTAATACATCCTCCTGCTTGTGGGTTCGCTCTGATGAGAGGTTTTCACTCTGCTAATCCCATCACCGGCCGGCCGGTATGTAACCTCTTTTTGTTTGGATTTTTTGCCATCATGGAGATTGCATGCATATTAAGTAGCAGGCACATCAAAAGAGATGGAGGAGACAGTGATGTGTACAGTTCGCAGAATGTTTTGTGTTTAGCGAGATCTCTGCTAGAGATAACTCTACGCCCAGCCGTTCCTGCTTTGGAAGCAAAGAGCAAATTAATGACCATTCTGATCGAAAAAGCAAGAAAAAATTTTTTGAATTGAACTTACATCATATTATTTGGATTTGCTTATTCATTGATAACTGGGAAAGTATCAGACATGATAAGATGGCAGAGTATTAAAGAAAAAGAACGCTTGCAACGTAAAAATATTTTAAAGTGAAAGTTTTTCACGGGTGAGGGAGAAATTATTATATATGATTATGAGAGAGAAAAATATCATAACATCCTAAGCGAGACCTATTGCATTAAGTTTCCTCAGAAGCAAAATTAAAATGCAGCAAACCCAGATCGTAAGTTAGACCGACAATGCGGGTACACTTCTCCATAAGTACAAATTACAGCCTTAAAAATAGACAGCAGAGCGTTCATTTCCCAGTCGGAAATAATGGTTGTGATTATAGTAGAATATGGTGGTGTATGAGAGATAAAGGTCGATTGTGGATGATGGAACAATATGGTAGATATGTCGACCAAAACATAATGCCGATTTTAGTATATTTAGGTCAATATTGGTGGAGGAAATATTCGTTGTTTAAAGTTTGTTAGGAAATGAAAAGGTCGACGTGGATGTATGAAGAGACTATATATGGTAGATGGTAGTACATGGATGTTCGAAGACTATATATGGTAGAGCATATGCTAGAGCAGTGGTTCTTAACCTTTTTGGAGGTGCCGAACCCCACAAGTTCTATACATGCAT
This sequence comes from Parhyale hawaiensis, assembly GCA_001587735.2. Taxonomy (NCBI): domain Eukaryota; kingdom Metazoa; phylum Arthropoda; class Malacostraca; order Amphipoda; family Hyalidae; genus Parhyale; species Parhyale hawaiensis. The sequence goes on along the minus strand of LQNS02277717.1, from coordinate 22,303,531 downwards.
TCATCGAGCCCTTCGTAGTTGGAAAAAGTAAATAGCCCTTTTTCTTCAAATTCAAAACATATGTCTAGAACTATATATACTGCATTAGTGCACAAACTGTACCATGCATCCTTTACACCCGAAATCTCTGCGTTCAAAGAACAAAACCAACATACATAAATTTTACTAAAAACACATCATACTGAGTATTTACTGCAAATCTACCTATGTGATTTTTGCTGTTGCCTCTCAGAGATTATTTAAGAAATGCGCTGCTTCACCTTAGCAAATGAAAACAGGTCCAGTCACATAAGGGCCTGTCGGGATGTAAAGAAAACAGTCAGAAACACAAAAAGGGAGAAGGAAGTTTCCGTAGCCGCTATGGCGAAACGCAACCCAAAGGCATTCTAT
>LQNS02277717.1:22285785-22298823 GCA_001587735.2 Parhyale hawaiensis | reverse complement strand
ATTGAATACAAGTGGAGACAGCTGAGTCGTTTGTGGTAATCGTACTCCTGCATGCCTCGAATTTTGGCCGTGAACGATCGTTGGATACCTTCAAGTTGTTCAAGCTTTTTTCTTGTATTATTTGCTGAACACAGTCGATTATGGTCGTAAATGGTGCTTCATACTGTTCACTATGGTAGATCATGGTTGTGCAGCTACAAGCTTAATGGTTGTAATTGGGTATGTATGGTTGGGAATTATAGCTGGCAATATGGTCGAAGGTTGTGTCATATCTCTACCATAATCCCACCATAATTGTTGAATATGAAAGATATTTCGATAATAAACAACCAAAGATATCGACCATAAACATAGTTTTTGTACTATAATCAAAACCATTATTTCCGACTGGGTTGTAGCCACCACTCTGTATTTTGATATTACCCCAGCTTTACTCCTCGTGAGAGCGACCCCGTACCAGGAATCTTATATTCTCATATGAGAGCTATAATTCTACGTTTATCGCCTTTATAACAAAATCTGATAGTTTCATAACAGACATGATACAACATTGAAAATTACCACTCCCCCAAATATGTTTTCTATGTTTCACATTTTCTTACAAGTTCATTTTCACTGCAAGTTCTCTGTGTATGTTAATTATGCTTATTTTCATTTTTAGTGTCTCAATGTATTCATAAAGTATACCAGTTTTCCTAGTAATAGCTGCCATTCGGCATATTCTGTCTTCTTGTTTTCATGTCAAGGATTTGACGTTTCTATGATATTAGACCACTTTCACTAAAGAACGGTACCGCTTACATGTGTGTTACTGTTTTCAAATTCGAAATTTTGTGTTTTCGCCCTCAACGAACTCCATTAGTGGAAGCTGCCGCTCTACATGGCATGTACCAACAATAATTTCGGTTCACATAAGGATTGGAAGCTTTCATATCAGATTAATTTCACAAGTGATGCTACCGCCTTGCAAATGATACATTTTTGTGATCGTATTAATTAGAGACCTTATGATATCATATCAAATATGCTGCACCATGTGCAAACTGCTGTTCTACTAGGCATGTACAGTATTCTCTTTTCATATGCTATAGGGATTCAATGCTTTCACATCTGGTCAAATTCACGGGTGAATATTATTTCGGGTAAATTATACTTATTTTGTGTTCGTGTTAGTGACGTTATGGTTTCATATCAGACAAGTTTCACTATAGTGAAAGCTGCTGCTATACATGTAATGTTATAGAACATGACCCAAGAGCCACCGTGGGACATCAGTAGTACCTATCCTACCCACTGCTCAGCTCCGTACGTCCGTCCATTTGGCATTCCGAGGGCGCCTCAAGCACTTCCGCTCCTTGAGATGCAATAAATTCGAGACAAGCACATCTCGCCAGCCATAGAGCTCTTCAGCTCACTCCCTGGGCCGATGGATGCGCCCGCTCATTGATAGATAAATTTATGGTCCCAGTGGGCAGAGTGAAAATTATTGTGTACGTAAACAACTGGAGGCGGGCTTATCTAAAATTAAGATCTACGCTTTCTTTTATTTCCTCTGAATGAAAAGTTTAACTACTGCGCATGCAAATTAACTGTGACCATTTATAGGTCGGTGCTATACTGCTGCGAACTCTGTGATAGGCAACAGACGATAAGCAATTAGAGATAACGCATATGAACCTTGATCGAGAAGCTCTCGAGGACGGGAGTAGTGCCGGAGCTGTTTCGGGCAGCAATTAACGGCAAAGGCTATTGCCGTTATAGGTGCAGATACTTATATAGCTCAAAGACTTTTGAATGTTATTAAGACTCAGTTGATGCTAATTACACCAGATTACCTACACCAGATAAGTGCAGCTAAAAAAACTGCTCCAGGGCTCAAGATACCAGTTGCTATAAGTTAAAAAATTATCCACATTTGATTGGTGCATTTAAATGGTTACAATTTGTTGTTTGTATATTAGATGCGAATTTCAAAGGCCAATAACATTTGGTAAATGTAATTACTATGCATTTATCAATGATGTGGTTTGCAGTCACTAACTGTTCTGCTTTAACTTATACATACCCTTTCGATTGTTTCGTCTAAGCATAAGTTGTTTACCTTTTTCTACACTTGTTGCTTGGTGATAACAACAATTCATTTGTTTACTATGTAATAAGAAATATCCTATCACTCGTAATTCTTTATTTGTGGTATCGTTGTAGTTTTCACTTATTTAATTATACATCGCCTATGGAGATTCCTTCAGTAGCGAAAGGGTTGAAAGTGATCAGCTGCGCTGACCAAATGCCCTATAATTTGGCAACACTTCTCTGAGATAATATCGATAGAGGGAGATGGTTTCTGTTTACCACCTGACTTTACGAGCCCTCGTTATTCAGCAATGCCAATCGATAGCAATGAGTGAAAGTGAAGTTAATGTAATGCATGGAACAGTAACACTAATGGAAGGAGAGACTCTTTACGCCAGCTATTATCTCAAAGAGATTGAACGATTCTCCGAGAGCAGTAGGTCCAGACGGAACTTTGCAATTAGACTTAAATTAAGAAGTGGTATCAAAAACACCTCCGAGATGATTAGCCTGCTTTGCATATCTGAAAGTGACCCAAAAAAGTTGCATTTGGTAGTGGATCAATGAAGACGTTGTATGATAGTTCTTATAGGCAACGTAGCATTCTGTTGCCCCGGCCCCTCGGTCTATCTCTGGTGTTTTTCTCTTGATGTTTTGCCATCAAAGATGAAATGAGCGACAGCTGGAGCTACCTGACCAGAGAAATGTTTCTCTTAGAGTCGATAAGAGCATTTTACTTTATCTTCAAAGCTAATAGAAACTGTTGAGGGAAAATGAGCATGTTTTTTTTCGTGTATCGTTGTTAGATATCTGCCTGTACGTACTCGTTTTCTGAAGCCTGTAAGATTTGTTTTTGGTAAACTGGAATATCAACTTTCAGGATTACCGTATACCTTTAAGCTCTGAAGAAATATTTCTTTTACCTTAACTTAGCTGTGGATGAAATTAAAAAAAAAACTTTTGACTTATGATAGATCCTCTATAGAGGAAAATATATATAGTTTTCTCTTAAGCACAGATACAATCTAGAAAAATGACCGACATTTCATTCCGACGATATTTTTGCCGAAATCAGTAGAGTAATACATAAGAACGTGTTCTTAAGCTGTTGTTGGAAATTGAACATTGCTATTAGGTAATATGGCAAGACTGTACGGAAGAGGCAATTGCAGGCCCATAGCTTAAAACTTAACGTTACGTTAACTGTTCTGACCACGTTTTGGAGTACTATAGGATGGTGAGAAACCGAGCAAAAACCTACACTCCAACGGTAATTCTGCATATAACGTACAGGGGTCAATAATTATCAGTAATATTTTGCATCATATTAAATCGAAGCGATGAGAATATCTAGACTTGGAGATACACCAAATATACACTAAAATATAATCTAAGTCCTATGCAGCGGATACTATGATGCCTAGGAACTCCAACTGCGACGATCCATTGCGTATACATTCTTCTACTGAAATATTTACAACTGTTACATTTTAACGAAACTGAAACATTGCACTGTCTATATTCTAGAAAACATCAACTATACAAAGAATGATGAAGTATTGAGCAATTGAAAAAAAAAAAGATTACAAAGATCTGCAGCTTTAACTGAACTGTTATTAAAGTTACTTTATGAGTGTTCAAGTTCTCGTAAATATATCGTGATGTTATCCACATACAAGACGGAGTGCGCAGAGTAGCAGAAACACTATGCCACATTAAGACTTGGACCGTCAACATCACTTGTCATTTCTTTCATCCGAATTCTCGGAAACCGCAGCCAAATTATGAAATATCAAGCAATTGCTATCAGATGAAAGTATAAGAGTCTCCGTTGCATTTTTTAACTGAGACCCGCAAGAACGTTGCTATTTCTGCCGAAAACATTGAGTCGAGGGTGACTTAATCTTCGAACTTATCTCTGATATATTTGTAATGAGAGCTTTGGGTGACAGAGCTAGGCTTTTTATATTGTTGCTACAGTGTGAGTGTGTGTGTGTGTGTGTGTGTGTGTGTAGGTGTGTGTGTGTGTGTGTGTGTGTGTGTGTGTGTGGGGAGAAGGAGGCACGAGCGTAATAAAAGAAGCAGCTATACTGCTTAATCTTCTACAAGCCCCACAGCTTAGTTAGAGCTACAAATGATTCTAGAAGCTTAACGACTTCTACAACTGAACGGTTAGGTCAACAGTGAAGTGCCAGGCTTAAATAAAGTAAAAAATTAAGCAGCAGGTCTGTTCGAATGGTAAGGAACAAATCTTGACGGCGAATAGTAGGCTACGCTTTAGCGACGCAAGGTAGTTTTATGGCGTGCGTACACGTGACGATTTTATGGTAATTTTATTTTGGAAGTAAAGTGTTACATTATGGTGATACTATCTTTAGAATATGCGAGGTAATACCACATACATATTTATTTTATATATACTAGCTAGCTATATGTCTACATTATCGTGATGTTTCCGTTACTAGATAAAATAGGAAACTAGAGTACTCTGAAAGTGCATACTTCCGCCAAGCAAGGCAGCGGTAACGAAAAATTCAAATCGGCTCTGAAACCATGATTTTCTTATATCGGCACCAAAATCTGATCACTTGTGCATTTTGATAATGTTAACAGTGTCCGTAACTTTCTTGGAGATTCGTTCATAACTTTTTGAATTATGCTGCTAACGAACATATTAACAAACATAAGTCAAACACTCAAACGGACATACCGATCATCACCAAAGTTTAATCGTTTATGTCTTTTAACATGACTAACAATTCCAGAAAATTTCATAAAGATCCATCCATATTTTTCGAGTTATTGCGCTAACAAACATTGGTCAAACACACAAACAGACTTAGTGATCATCGCCAAATTCAATCAATTATGTCTTTTAACATTACTAACAATTCCTGGATATTTCATAAAGATCCATCCATGATTTTTTTAATTTTTGCGCCAACAAACATAAAATCAAACACAGCGACAAATAAACGAACGAATTAACAGATCATCACAAAAATTTGATCATTTACTCTCTGTAATAAACCCAACAACTCATGTAAATATCATGAAAATCCATTTATTACTTTTTAAGTTAGGGCACTAAAAAAATAGGCCAACAAACAAACGGATGGACAGATCTTCACCAAAAGTTAATCATCTATTCCTCCTAACATACCTAACAATCCCTGTAAATTTCGTCAAAATCTGTCCATGACTTTTTGAGTTATCTGATGCTAGACAGAATAACAGACAGACAAAGCCGACGAAAACGTAACCTCTTTGGCAGAGGTAAATATGGTGTCACTTTATTGATGTGCGCAAGGCTAAAATTATGGTGTTTTCTATTTCCATGGCACTATTTTTATGACATGAAAGGTTTACAATATACCTAGTGCACACTACGCGACGTGAGATGCTATAGTTATGGTGGCACTAATGAAATTTATAACTTTGCTAACAGACGAAGCAAGTCCCATAGTATTGAACCTACAATAAAATATTTAGTATTTACTGACTGAACTTACCAATTAACGACGAAATTAGTGGGGCTAGTTGCAAGTGAGAATGCTGTTCTGTACCTCATCTTTCTTTGAAGCATTGGCTACGCGCAGGGAAGTCGTCTATATAACTTGTCATTCTGCTTCACGTATTCGAAGGAATAATTTTAAATATTCCGTATAATGTAAGCATTAATAAAAATTCAAATCTGTGTCAGACTCTCCAGGGCTCATATCTTGACATAGAAACCTCATTTTATTGCTATGTATCTCATCTGCTACAGTGAAGCACGGATAGATCTCTCAGGTAAAAGAAAAACAGTGATTCGATTTCGCGTGAGTACCTGTAATAGTGAACCCAGCCGTAGATACGTGAACGTTCCGAAGAATACTACCTATAAAGCAACATCTTTTTTCAGCAAGAGTTAGTTGATCGCATGCAACCGTAAATTCATGACGTTTTTTGTAACAATCAGTTTCATCAACCAAGAAAAGCGCTCCATTGTCAGGAAGATGAACGGTTTTGTACGCAACAGAAGATACGTGACAATTCTAAGAATATAACTCACGGGAGGAACAAAGCAGCGAATATTTTAGCACGGTAAACTCTACTGCATGCGGCCATTCATCCGTGACATTTGAAAAAGCGAAGCTTGCAGAAATGCTGGTGAGACGCTATGAAGAAAGCAGCTGACAGCGCGGGTTTGTAATTACGGAGTAAGACGGCGTGCGTAGGGCGACAAAATAATGGCACCGTTCTATCGCTGTCACTGAGAACATTAAGAGCACTGTTATACATGCCATTAACCAGGCCTTCTACATAGAATACTTACGGCAACCGTAAGCTCTGCTCGGCTACTGCTTGCATGCCTCGTTGTAGCTCATTGTTTGCTGCTTTTTTTAGAGAACGTTTTGCTATCGCTTTCGTTTATTATGTAGCTTATGTGCGCTTGAGAAAAAGCATTCAAGATCTATATCGCCCGTTTAATGTTTATTTACACATTTATTTAGGATTAATTTATAAGGTTCGTATCCCACTATTATAATAATACACAGGTTGCTGGTTGACTTGTAGGTTGGTCAGTCTTTCAGTCCGGATATGAAGGATTAAATAGGAGACAGTTCATCTGTTGAACAGCAAGGGGGGTGTTGCATCGCAAAATTTTTAAAATCTCAAAATTGAAGGCGTCTGCAGTACTGTACCATTACGTGGTATAAAAAATACTAAATTGCAATTAATTCTAAAAAAGAATATATGCACATATATATTTGCTCGTAATGCTTATTTTGAAGAGAAGCTCAGAGAAGGAGAAGGACAAAAAATTATAACTGAGAACAGAACTACAAATTAGACAAAAGAAACGAGGGTTGCACTAAAACAAATTATTTCCTGCCGTCATTTACTGACGGCGCGGGTCACTATTTCAGATAGAAAAACAAAACTGTCCATAATGGAGAATCAAAATAAAAATCGGTAGTCCGTAAAAACTAAAATTAGTTACACGTGTAGATATATTATTAGAAGTTAAGTAGTCACCATTGGGTTCTTGTTCATTGATGACAGCCTATTAAAGAAATGTCTATGCTCTGCTTATCATTAGCGTTAGAAGCAGGGTTGCAGAAAGAAATTCAGGCTCACTAGTCTATCAGGGCCACACAATAAAGCAGCGAAGCTAAATCACCGGGATTTTCATTGCATTTTTGTAGCTCCAGTTCTTATGTTAAAATCGTCTTGAAAGCTGAGATAGACTCCAGCTCAGCGGCTTGCTTAGTTAGTGGGAGCGGTGACCCCTTAGCAGCCAAATAGAGAAAGGCATAAAGTTGACAGAGTCATATTTGCATTAAATAAATAAAGCCGATATTGCAAGTTTCATTTGCGCTCACTCATCGTAACTGTGTGTCATCTCATTCTTTAGTAGTTATTTTTCAGCACAAGTCATTGATAATTGAGCGCACTCAAGTAGCGCCGAGCGTCACCAAAGCTTTATTCGTCACCGTTGCCTTGGTGCAGCATCTGAGACAGATTTTAACTGATATCAACAGGACACGTTCTTTCAATCTTTTTGTCTGGGCATCGACATTCGAAGATACCTGTAACGTTATACCACAATTAGGGCAGATGCTAGACAATAGCAAACTGGTTACGTAGAAAACTTTTACGCTTTAACTAAGTTCTCGTGAACGATTTTTTATTATTTGCAGTTTGCAATCATCAACAATACTTTTTTACACTGTAACTTATAAGAAAAATTCGTTTCTCGTTTTCGATGTCATATACACCTCATCCTAAACGACATTTCTCACTGTAACAACTTGTCATTTTGCTTCGCTAGCAGCTGAACCTAATCGAAAATGACTGTTTCTTACCCTGCATCTCATTATACTCCCCTCCTTTCTTAATGGTATATAATATACTAAGACTGATTTCGTTCCTCACACCTCGTCGTCGAATTTAAAAAATCCTAAAAACGGTTTCAGTTCAGTTCGCTTTTTCATCACTGTCATCTTCGTTTCTGTAGTCAGAGAAAAAAGTCGAGAGATGCGAGCACTGTTTGCTTTAAGCTACGTTGGTTCAAACTACATCATTACTTTATACTAAACTTTATTTCAAACTTTTACACTATACTTCTCTGCATTAGAAGTAGTGCGAGTGGAGTACGTACCGCACAAACTACAGTTAGTCGTAGCTGCAGAACGCGTAAGTGCTATAAAGTGGAGATGTTAGAGAGAGCGACCAATGATAATAGAATTTGGTCTCTGATTCAACAGCATTCAACAGAACAGTACGTGCCACAGTATGTCGAATGGTGCTATCGTGATCAAGCCTTGAGTGACGGCTGTATTAGGTAATGGCTAACCCAAGATTTAAGCTCTACTGCAGCCGCGTGTTAGTAAATAGAAAACTACATGACAACCGAGTTTAACTCTAAATATCACAAAATAAATATTATTGGAAGAACTGAAATCTGCCTTACATTTTCGTACACGACGGTAGAGCCAGGAAAATAACATTTAAGAATATTCATGTTGACGTACTAGTAAGCATACTTGCATACGTAATCACCTTCAGAATTAGAAACATGGATCATATTATTTCATCATTTCTATTATTTCCCTGCCTTCATTATCCATGCATAGCTACAGAACCCGGTATGACCCAAAGCATGGAAAAATAACCAATAATTTATACATTTTCATAAAATGTTGTCAAATTCTTTCGATAAAGATGCACTATACATCTAAGCCTTTTCGCGCACTTTTTCTATTTCCTTCATTTAAATGGGCTTCCTGAGCGACACCGTGGGACAAGCCACACTCTGTTGAGGGCGTCACGTGTGTCACAGAGGGCGAGGCAGGTGTGGCCCACGTGACGCTTCTCGTGCGCCCTTTTTTCTCCCCTTTCCTTTTCTACGCCGTTTTTCCTACGCAGCGGCTGATACGGGCATATATGTTTATAAGTTGACGTCTATCGATGGCGTTGGTGCTCCGTGGTTACCAAGTAGGGTAAGTCGTTTACTGAATAGTTAACCATCTGTCTGCAAAGAAGAGTAAATGAGCTAAGTATCAATTAACCTTTTGTTCGCCAGGAAGGACAAGGCAGCTTTGCGAGGAGTGGACGGCCAATTATACATTGATTGTTCTACGGCGGATATTATCCATAGACAGTGAACATTGCCCACGAATCTCCGATAAGGTACAGCTACTTGTCTAGAAAGGAAATTAGAATGTTTATCCTTTATTTTAATAGCATCTACCGTATCTCACCCTTTGGCAGAAAACGATAAATATCAGTTGTCATTATTTGCCATGGCTGGTTGTTCTTTGCCACACAAAACTCTATTCTACCTCTGCATAGAATAAATAAACTGTAATCAGATGTCGACCTCAGCCAAGAACAGGACGATATTTTTTTATCATGACAAATCTGTACTATAATCTGCCGTCTGATGGATATGAAAAGTAGAGTCCAGCGACTTCGAAGACATCTCACCGATCGTAACTACTAAACCAAATCACTAGAGGAGATACATGTCCCGCAGCATAGCACAAGCTCCTCGACATGGGCCGGGTCTCAGAAGCACCGAACCATGAACAGACATTGCTTACGAGGAGCGGACGTACAAGTTGAGCTCCACATCGTTGCCCGTTCAGCACAGCTTTCGCTTCGCTTCAGCGGGATGTAAAGAAGTTGGTATTGGTGCGATTTGGAAATAAGAATTCACCTTTGCCGAATACACAAAATCAGTGGCGTAAGAATCCAGTATCAATACATGGTTACTAAACTCATATTTATTCTTGTAGTCAACGATTTGACTGATGAACATGTCAGGTAACAACGAAGTCGGAAATTTGTGCACCCTAATGGGAATAGTCTGGATGAAAAGCCGATATTACACGATGCTCTCCCCAAAGATATTGGTATTTTGAGTAAAATTGTCCAATGATGAAGGGGGGGCAAATAATCGAACAAATAGCTCTCGCGCATCAAATGCTAGAGCAACGGCTCAGTTTCTTTATAATTAATTAATATATCGGTTCGGTTTTCAACTATTTTGGTAAGTTTAAGTCTTCCTAACCAGTGCAGAGTTTCTTGATGAGAGGACAAGAAAGGTTCATAAATATAAGGTGTCAACTGTTGGCTCTTCAGAGTTGAATCAAGTAAGCTAAGCACATAAAGCGGCTTGAATCGTCCGAAAAACAAAATAGGAAAGTTTACTTTGCTACTCTGTTATCGTGTTGCAGCTGTTAAAAGCCGTCCAATTAGGTTTGAGATTGCTGAAAAATTTAGTTTGCAAAACGAAATTGAGTTCTCGGAAGTGTAAATGGAAATCGATTAAGAGCAAACATTTGAAACTAGATGAAACGAGTCAAAGCCGTCGCGCAGGTCTGAAATTCCCGACAAGACAAGCCTCGAAGGCCTTATTTGTTGCGCGAATCGATGACACCTACAATATGTCATGAGCAACATAGAATCCAAGTACGAGAAAATTCCTAACCCGAATCGACGTGCATGGGCACAGAAAATTGGGTATAAGGAGAGAGAGCAGAGAAAAGCATCAGCTGTTACAAAATGAAAATAGGAAAGAAGCCGCATGGGCACAATGCGTTGACTATACCCTTAATCCTAAGCAGGGAACCACATGTTGGGCATGGATATATGGTAACCATGAAATCACCCTAGAGACCAGCTCCACGTAACATAACATAGGTCTATCTGATGCCATCATGTAAGCGCTTTCCGGTAGAAGAATGATTTGTATGACTAATAATTAATTTTAAGGCATTCATGTAATGGAGTCATCACTAGCTGTAATTTCTACCAAAAACAGGGCGCTCTAGAACTATAAAGATATTTTATCTCGATGGTTCATCACAGTATATTCAAGTTAAAGTCAAAGAATTCAAGAAGGTACGTACGTCTTTAACGTAAACATACGAGTTCGACATCCAAGAGAAAAATGCAGCAATTTTCACACAACGCGACGTCAATGTAAATATAAGCCCAAGGCAGATACTGTAAGAACAAACTTATTTAAGTTAAAGCAATTTCGATGTCTTTCAGATACCTTCACAAACCTTGACCTAGTGAACAGTGCATCCTTAGAAAATACAAGCGAAAACAAACATTTAAAATTTCCATCTCATTGAGCACAGACTAACAAGTCAGATATGCTCCAAAAACTGCAGAGATCTTAATCCAATGGCGCATCAGAAGTAACCAAAGCGTCGGAAAAAAATCGCTAAAATTCAGTTATTTAATTCAAACCGACAATGGCGACACCCTGCAGAAATTGTCCAAATGTTTGGACGAGCTGAGCAAGGTTTAAAGTACCTGTGCCTACAAGGTACGCTGGAGCTCGTCGATGCATGATGGACGGTCCATCTGTTCGATCCGATGATATCAACCCCGACTGTGGCAGAGTAAGCAAGATCGTCTCCTAAGAAAGAATATGAGGATGACCTGCATGGTGATGAGGCATGACTTGCACTCTTGCAATATACAGACTCGAGTGGCAGAAGAAGCCGAGTCAAACCGCCAATTTATTAAGCTCTTCCTTCTTTCATTGTTGCCGGCAGACTTCTAAGAATTTGTGCATCAAACTCAGCGACTACGTCGTGAAAATAACAGCCTTGTGAATATTTATCGCGGCACAGCTCAGACGTAATGCAGCTGTAAATGCTTTATTCTTTAGGTGCACATGTGCATACCGTTTTAGCTGTGAAATGTTCATGTTTGAATGCTGGAAAATTTTTCACTAGTAATATCCAGCTGTGATATTTTCAGCACAATATTTGGGAGAATGGGAAATGTGAATTGTCTCTCTATGAAAACCAACATTTATGTTCTTGCAATCTAGCAGTTCGTAAAGTCGTAGCAATTTTTTTAGGTAAAGTTACCGTTTCTCGGTACAGGGAGCGCAGCTAGTTAACTCGTCAAAAAAATTTAATTATAGTTTCAGGGACAGGAAATTGCAATCAAGAAAATTAAGCTTATACTTTTTGCAAAGTCGTTGTGAAATCGACAATTTTTTTTCTCAGAACACAGGTGGACTGAAAAATAAGAGAAAAATAATATATTTTCACTACTTGTGCAGCTGAGGCGCAACCAAGATCTAGGAAATACCAAATTATCCATAAAATGTAGATACTGTATGTAGTCAACAAATTTAGGAAATGGGAGGATGAATCAGCTTTTTGGATAATTACGTCCTTAATAAATATGGTTTTGCATTTATACACAGTAGGAAGCATATGTTAAGGGACAGTAAAAGACTTAAGAAATAAACTTTTATTATCAATGAAATACTCAGCCTAAAGGTTGGAAAATTAACATAATTCTAGGTACATAGCTTATTTTACATGTATTGTGATGAAATTTCCCCAACAATATAATACATGAATAATATATAAACGAAAATAAAATGAAAATATTCTATTTTTCATTAGTGTAAAAGTCAAGGGACACCATTAGCAAATATTGAAATGTACATAAATGTCACCCAAGCAACATAACAATTTTCAAAAGTATCAATAAGAAGTAAACATTCCATTGTTCTATATAACCTCATTACTTCGTTTGTTGCAGGAACTCATCTTCAAAAATTCCAATTATGTATCCCGATTTCTTGAATTTCTGGCTTGAGCACGTTCTCCAATGATATTCCACACGTTTTCGATTGGATTGAGATCAGGACTTTGGAGTGGCGAATTTGTTACTGCTATCCATCCTTCAAGAAGGTAGACACTGTCCTTGATTTGTCCTAGCCGTAAAAAAATGGATGGTTGCACAATTGATGTCGCGGCAAGCACGAATTCTTAATATTCTAACTTTTATTTCGTAAATCTTATGTCGCGTACAAACACGTGCGTTTAGCCGGCAGAAATATTTTGACTTTAGCTTCGCTCAGTTATCAGCGAAAGGTCCCCAATCGCTCAGTGTCGCATTACGGTCTCGAGCAAAAACCTTGGAATTTCCAAG
>LQNS02277717.1:22265817-22284237 GCA_001587735.2 Parhyale hawaiensis | reverse complement strand
ATATATATATATATATACCATACTGGTAAAGAAGATGTGTGAATGAAGTGTTTTGTCCAAGTCCGTCTTGTTCTTCATCCCACATCCCGCCGAGCGCATGCTTGGACAATTGAAGTTTTTAAAGTTCTAAAAGATGGGAGTAATGCTGGCAAAGTAGCTCTCTATATTCTGCAGCATTTACTGAACCATGCAGGCGAATAAGTGGTCCTAGCCCGGCACCATGAAGCTAGCTCCTCCGTACTTCACCGTTTCCTTGATGCACTTTGGAGAAACCCGTTTGAGCCACTTTACGCCTAACATACGTTATTATAACGAAATCAATCACATAGAACTTGAAATCGTTACTAAAATGTACTGTAGCCCACGCGTCCGCGGTGCATCCGACCATACGACGTGTTCTTGAGCAAACTGTAGCCTCAGTTTTTTTATTTTTTCCTTAAAATCAGAAGTTCTGCAGCAGGAGTGAAGGAGTATGGCTGCACAATGGCTCTGTCTTCTCTCGGAGTGATTTTGGAGGTCTGCCGGTCTTTGGCAACGGTTTATTTCCTTCCTCTCTAAATCAGGCTATGATACGTATTAAGATTCTGCTAGTTCTTCCTATAGCGTTAGAAATTTCTGACAGTGACTTCCCATCTTTGTGGAGAGACAAAATGCGGTTTTTTTCCTTCAAACATTGGTCGACATTTTGTAGGCACCTTGATGAATATTAATTTCTTCAACTGCCGAAGTTTCAACTACACAATTTATCTGCAATTTATTTCGTGTGGGAAGTCTTTTAAACGCTTAAAATGTCGTATAAAGACATCATTAAGTGTTACTATATTGCATTTCTGATGGCGTCCCTTAACTGTTACACCGAGTAAAAAATGCAGTTTTTTCATTCTATTTCTGTTTATTTCGTAACCATGCTTAATAATGTTCTGAAATTTTATTTCTATACATAGAAAATATGTATCTAAAAGGTTAATTTTCAACCGTTTAGGTTCAACATTTTATTTGTAAGAAAGATTTAATATAAATGAAGTGTTTTACTGTCCCTTAACAATTATTCTCGTTGCTGTATCTATGTATTATATATACATATTACCTACTTGAATTTGTTGGGTGTACGAATGGCGGCCATTATAGCTGGGAAGAGGTATACGTCTTGTAAAAAACTTAAGAATAAATGTTACTATAAAACGATCTGTGGCGCTCTGAAAGAGTTGCATCTTTATCAAATACATTTTGATCTTCCATGAGCAGCTTTCAAATGCAAGTATCAGCAGACTGTTTTGCAATAGTTTATGACTTGCATCATGCTAGACCGTAAGTATCGAGTGCACACATGTTCACCTGTAATATGCAGCTCTGACTATTGAAATCACGTCATGGATACTTATATGCCCGTTCTCATAGATAATAAATTAACAATTAATATTATCAGCGGCGGGCTGCGACAAAAGAACGAAATACAGTTGAGAGAAATATTGTGGCTATTACCTATTCGTTGAAAAGCCGAGAAACAATGCAACAGAGCACAAAGCTTCCTCCCACACCTCAGAGTCGAAACAAATATAGCCACTGCAAAGTTCCCTGAACTTGATTCACAATGTAGAATACATCCCTGCACCGTTAGAGACCATAATGCACAAGGTTCATTCCTGCGGTCCTGGACTTATCTGCCTGCCATTGACGAACGATCTGCGGTTTGTGGACCCTTGGGGTGATAAACGCGCCACTGACTTGTCTGTTGTTCGCCTGACGTACGCAGAACGCCACTTTAATTCGGTTCCTGGGAGCTTTTGACGCTGTGGAAAGCAGCCCATAACGCCGTGGTATTCTTGCAGAACGGCTGTACAGTAAAAGGGGACCGTCTTTCGGCGGTTATATTCAATTTAGGGAATAGCAGCCAGTACACAGTGCTATTTCTGGGAGCTTTTGACTCAAAAAAGTAATAAACAAAACACTGTGGTGTTCTTACAGAAATGCTGCATAGAGAAATCCAATTAACTTTCAGTGAATCTACGCTAAGAGTTAACGCATATCGGTAAGTCCGCAGTTGTCACATAACGCAGCTATGCAGCAAAAGTAAACAAACTATTAGCGATTACCTACACTTCATGAGTAGTAGTGTATTACACCATGATTGTTCTCTGAACTGTTGAGGCTGCATACATATAACGATGTATAACCACATTAGAATTCTGTGCAACAAATTGACACCACCTAAACACTGATCAAATAGAGTACACGGCGAAAAGTACCACGTATGGTTAGTGAGACCATGACGTGTTCTACAACACCTTCCTTATTATCATCATTTATAAACAGGATTAAACGCAGCGAAGTGAAGGTAAATCTTTGAACAAACGAAATTACTTGCCAATTAAATCATTCCATCTCTGTTCAGTGAGACGGAAGATACCCAACAGAAAAGTGTTTTAAGTGACGGCATCATCTTGCAGAGCAATTACGCAGGAAAATTTTTTATGTTTAAAAGTTTAAGAATGTTCTTTTCTGCGATGTTGTTGAGCTACCTTAAATAATACAATAAAAACATTACTTGAGCTGACTTTAGTTTTGAACTCGTCGCCTACAATTTACATTTGGTTTATCAGGCATATCTGTATCTTTCTTTGGGCTCCTGGCTATGATTGATGGTCAAGCAAAATGCAATAATTATAATAAATATAACTAGAGCACTCTGAGAGCGCATACCTCCGCCAAGCGAGGCAACGGTAGCAAAAAATTCAAACTGGCTCTGAAACCATAATTTTTTGTATCAACTCCAAAATCTAATCATTTGTGTCTTTGATAGTAATAATAGCTTGTGCAATTTTCTTGAAGATCCGTTCATAACTTTTTGAGTTATATTGCTAACAAAGTTATGACAAAGATGAGTCAAACATACAAACAAACAAACCGATCTGCACAAAAATTCAATCATTTATGTCTTTCAGCATTACTAACAACCCATATAAATTTCACAAAGATCCATTCATTGTTTTTTGAGTTATTTTGCTAACAAGAATAAAATTAAAAACAGTGACAAACGAACGAACAAAAAACAAACAAACGGATGGACATATCTTCACCAAAAGTTAATTATCTGTTTCTAGTAACATACCTAACAATCCCTGTAGATTTCGCCTAAATCGGTTCATATCTTTTTGAGTTATCTTGGTGACAGGCAGACAGACAGACATAGAGACAGACAGACAAACACGACGAAAACATAACCTCCTTGGCGGAGTTAACCAGATATTCAACAAAATAAATAAGAATAACTGAAGCACAAAAGAGGCCACTACACTTATACACTTTCGATAGGTATATTTTCAATCAATCAATCTTTATTGAAAATAAATGTTACATGTAACATAACATCATTTACAAACCTATATCTAAGCACTACTAAGTGCTTTTTCGCCAAAAGAACTACAAAAACAAAAAAAAATACAAAATACAACTTAAACTATGTTGAGCAATCAGAGTGGCAATTAGTTATTCATAGCAAGTAAGTTGTTCATTATCATCTGAGACACTATATGGTGCTGAGGCTTTGAATATGAATAAAATACAAAAATATATATTGCAATTTACTGGTAACGATTAAGAAGATAATATATCCAGTTCGACCTTGAATTTACTTAACGAAGGAAGGTTGTAGATACAAAATTACCGAGCTCTGATCTCCATCTTCAGCGTTGAGACAAATTTTATGGTATTGTCATCCACTTTTTCACTAAATGTCGACCTCTATTATACCACTTAAATTAATGCTGCATGTATTTAATTATTTAGGGATTTAATTTACAAAACAACCACGCCGGCCGCAGCCGAGAGCGCATGCTTTAGATTTTAGGGAGATGGTGGAAATGCTTACAGGGCCAAATGTTTTCCGAGAAATCATGAACTTGTAAACGGGCCGTTAGTTTTCATTACGCTGTGCGGGCGGCAGCAAGAGAAAACAAGGGAGAGCGCATAGCAGCACAGCTGCTGAAATGAACACTGTAGTCCGCGGTGTTGCCATACGAGTCGATGCGTCGAACTTTGAAGCGGAAATGCCATTTTCTAGGAATAATATCTAAACAGAGTATATTTTTGCCGATTTAAGTCTTGCTCTTATTTCTATTGAGCGTAGTGTTGCCATATACATGCCTTCACTTCTAACTACTAGCTTTCAGACAAACAAAAATAATAATTGCAATAATAATTACGGATACTAAATTTTCTTTATTACCCTTTACACATATTTCTAGTATGAGCTGTGTTGTCATGCTGGGCCTTTACTTCCAATTATCAGGTAAAAAATAAAATGCCTCTTTACTACAACAATATGTAGAAAAATTAGATATTGTCTGTATACATACCTATGTCATGCAATTTCGTTTTTACGATATCTGTAGTATGTCGTGTTGTCATACAAGTCTATAGGTCTATATCTTGTCTATATCTTCTGAAACAGCACTCTATTATTATTGTTAGCTATGTTTTTGTTGAGAATACTGTTGTCGTATAAGACCTTGCACCTACAACTCTGATGCAGTAATGTCGACTCTAATTATTACCTTCGCTAAGGAGGTAATGATGTTTCTCAGTTTATCTGCTTGTCTGTTACCAAAATAACTCAAAAAGTAACGGACTGATTTTTATTAAATTTACAATAAACGTTAGGTATGTTAAGAGAAACTGATTAAATTCGAGTGAAGCTCCGTCCAACCGCTTGTTTGTTTGCCTGCCTGCTTTTCTTTGTAACATAACATGTACAGTTATGACCGATTCTTCAGAAAACGTGCAGGAATCATTGGGAATATTATGAAGAGTAACTATCCAAATTTTTTATTGTTTTGTCGGTCCGCTTCTCTTTTTGTCTCTATCACTTATTTGTGTTTATCAGATTATAAGTCAAAACGTTATCGACGAATCCTCATTGAATTCACAGGAATCATTAGAAATGTTAAGAGGCTCAAATGACCAAATTTTGGTCATGATCGGTTTGTGCGTTTGAGTATCTATATACGTCTTAGTTTTTGCCAGCACATAGCTCGAAGCGGTACCGACGGATCTTCAAAAAAAGGACAGAAACTGCAAATAACGGTATATCAAGAGACACATATAACCAAATTACGGTAATGATAAAAATTAGATCCTAGTTTGAAAGCCAACTTGAATCTTTCGTTAACAATACCTTTCTTGGGAGAGGTATGTGCTTTCAGAATGCTTCTCTAGTTTACTCATCTAATCATCTTTTGGAGTGCTATGATTGATTTTTTTTAGATATTGATATCATGAGTAGTGTTGTCGTACGAGTTTGTACCTAGTTCTGAAGTAATCGCATAGATACAAGTTTATTTCAGCTGTATCACTCACAGGCATAAGTCAAATTGATATTCCATCCTTATCTATGTATCTGAAGGGCAACATACTGGCACAAAGGCAACAAGGCAAGGCAGTGTTGCCATACGACGGACCGCCCGACCCGAACCCGCGGCTGCCCGGCGCTATAGCGACCACCCTGCCGGTGGCCATTGCTCGTCACAGTCGGTTTGTTGGTGCGTGTGTCACCAGCACCACACCTGCTGCTGGTGCGCGCGAGTCATACCGTCCCTGCGGGTTTGTTTTAACCCCTAACTGCCTACATTAAACATCACTTTTCTCAGAATATCTTTATTTAAAGGGTGACCGAACAGTTAGTCCCTTAGGGCGGTACAGAGGGCGTCGGTGCGTGCTGGTCCTGGTGTAGGTTGAACCGCTAACTGCATGCATTAAACGTCTATTTTCAAGGAATAGATTTAACGGGTGACCGACTTTGCAGTCCTTTCGAGTGGTACAAAGGACTTCGGTGTACTAGTAAGTGCTGGTCTCGCCCTCATTCTTTAACCGATAGCGTCATGTGATATCAATTTTCGTAGAATTAACAATATTTTGAAACTGATCGAAGAAACAGTCATTCTGAGCGGTTAACGGTTCAGCGCATTGATATATACTAAACTAGAGCACTCTGAGAGCGCATACCTCCGCCAAGTGAGGTAACGGTAGCAAAAAATTCAAATTGGCTCTGAAACCATAATTTTTTTGTATAAACTCCAAAATCTAATCATTTGTGCCTTTTTACATTAATAACAGCTTGTTCAATTTTCTTGAAGATCCGTTCATAACTTTTTGAGTTATACTGTTAACAAACGTTATGACAAACATAAGTCAAACATACAAACCAACTAACCAATCTGCACCAAAATGTGATCATTTATGTGTTTTAACATTACTAACAAACCCTATAAATTTCATACAGATCCATTAATTCTTTTTTGAGTTATTGTGATAACAAGCATAAAATTAAAAACAGCAACAAACTAACGAACGAACAAACAGATCATTACCAAAATTTGGTCATATACTCTTTGTTATATACCAAACAACTCCTGTAAATTTCATCAAAATCCATCCAAAACTTTTTGAGTTAGGGCATCGAGAAAAATTAGGTAGACAAGCAAACAAACAAACGGATGAACATATCTTTACCAAAAGTTAATCATCTGTTCCTCCTAACATACCTAACAATCCCTGTAAATTTCATCTAAATCGGTTCATAACTTTTTGAGTTATCTTGGTGACAGACAAAGAGACAGACAGACAAACACGACGAAAACATAACCTCCTTGGCGGAGGTAATTATCACACCGATTGTACAGGTTTGTTAAGGACGATAGTGAGTAATACCTGTATTATCATCTTCATAGATGTGTTTAGCCCTATTGCAGTCACATTCGCTAATACTATTCGTGGCCAAAAGGCAGTATAATTACCAAATGTACCATTTCTATTGGTAGCATGTAGGCGTTGTATAGCTCTAAGCAGCGCTACCTAGCATGCATGGGACATTATCCGACAGAAATACATAGTCAGCACGATAAAAGCAGCACCTCTGTGGATGCCCTGGGCCACAGTAGGCATTCAATATGTTTAAAAATCTACGGTCGTTTGGAATGGGATTTTAGAAGTAACAAGAATGTAGTTTTTCTTCTGTCCGCATATTCGAAGAACGTATTACTTCCAATCACGATAGAGGTTACCGACATTTTCATTACTATAATGACGCTACATGCATAAAAAAAAAATTCACCTGGACGAATCAGTTTCTTTCTGCGCTGACCAGCATTGGACGTTGATTGATGACTTAAAAAAAAAAATTCCTGCAGACGATTCTTTAAATTATTTTTAGAAGCAAAGCATTTTACTGCGGTAAAGAAGCAATATCTTTGTTACGCTCCTTGATAAAGTTTCTAGAATATTTTTTCGCGCTCAGATCAAATATACGACTAAACAAATTCCGTATAAACTATAAAAATAAGCATGCGTAGCTCAAATATAGCACAATTAATGGTCAAACAATCACCTTCATGCTGATATGTTTGCCGTTTGTGGTATACGGAAGATATTGTCAATTGTTTACCTGTGCTTGCTTTAGGTAAAACAGTGTAATATAATCCTCTCGAAGCTACGTTTCTTCTGAAATTACTTTTGTCAAGAAGCGTTAATTAAGCATTCATTGCGGTCAGGCAGCCACGAACGCCAGAGCCAATTATGAAGTAACTACTTCTCGAGGTAAAGCGTTTCTCACTTTCCCCTAAAGCGAGCCAAAAATGTCTTTATTAGAACACTCAAGGTAAAAAAGTGGTCAATAAATTTATATGGCAGAACATAAGGATAGTTTTCTTAGAGAAACAGCTTTTTATACGGAGAGAAACGCGGGCTATTGCATGTTATGAACGTTATAGCTCTTTATGCGGAGAAAAAGATAATTTTTTATTGACTAAATACAGCAAAACTGATTAGCACATCATGGAAGAGATTTTTTTCTTTGGCTCATGTAAACAACACTAAACAGTATTATTCGTTCGAAAAAGGTAAGATTAAATCCCGTACTGAAGGGTGAAAATACCCTTTGGTCATTTTTTAGCTCATATAATTGAAAGAAGCGGTCGTATGCAACCACGTATTTGTAGTACCATGTTCAACAGCTCTCATATTAGCGTCACATTAGCATTGGCTATAGTATATTTCAATAATAATGAACTACAGAAACACCTCACCATGCTGAGGAAGCCAGTGCACATACGTACAGTGCAGTCGTACACTATATCGTATTGTGAATAATAGTGATAATAATATCATAGTACACAATGATAACCTGTACTTTAAGGAACACACGTCTGTATATTGATAGTATTCCAAGTTATAGTAGTTGTTGTATAGTACCAGATGATAACCGGATAAATGGACACTTGCACTTAAATAAAAAAATTTTGTTTCGTACATTTGATATGCAGTAGCTGCACGCCTATATTAAACTTCAAGCAGACTAAAATTTTAATATCATTACTATTTTATGTCTGATCTTAACATTACCATATGGCCTCTATAACCAAATATTGAGAGTTATTGCATTGCGAAGCTTAAGCCTTTAGCGCCCTATGTATATATATATATACATGTTCATTTGGAAAAATTCATTCTGAGAAATATGCCTACTTATAAGAGACACTCAGAGGCTCAAATTTCTCTATAGATTTAGCACACATACTAAGGTTGAACTAGCAAGTTAGCCTGTGTTTTTCAAGAAAGTATGTTGCCGGGATACTTCAAGTATTTCTGTTTTTTTAAATCACAGTCGTAGTGTTGTATCTCCGAGTATACATCACTCTCGTCATGCAGAATCCAGGGCTTAATACTACAACCACATCCCGCAAGTGCAGTAGGTCACTATCCAAGCAGTCCTCCGAGGATTTTTTGAAGCACTTACTGCGCTCACTGGTCAAATTAGACTTCCAAATTTATTCGACGTCACGTTCGGTCATGTATTTAAGAACTTTTTTTTATTTGTGCAGCATGTCATGTGTACGGTCCAGTTCTTGACACACGGCTTGACGGTTTCCTGCATTTGATGGGTAGCGGCAGCCTAGGGTGCTGAGTTCATGACACTGAACGTTTTACGCTCGACTGCCAGCCCTGGCAGACTCGCTCTTGCGGCGCTTGTCGCGCTGAGTAAGTATTTCATATCTGCTCAGCTGCCGTGGCGGTACTTACATTTCTCAGGAATGGGGAGGGTTGGAGAGGGGCACTAGTCGTTGCAAAATAGCCTTGACGATCCCTTGTTGACTGCAGCCGAACACTTCTCTAGGGCCTGTTGGCCGGTATCTGTACTACGAACCAATGCACGAGAATTTCCCAGGAAGGGATGCGGTCAAGTTGACTTTATCGCTACAACTAAAACTTGATGGATTGAAGATGGGAGGGGGTAACAGGTCTTCGGCATATTATATACATCATATAGAGCCAGTAAGAGCACACGAAGGACTCATATCTCGATTAAAGCGAAACAAACAAAAAAAAAAAGAACCATGGAGTTGCTCCATAGCCCAGCACAAGAGCCATAGCGTTGCTCCATAGCCCGGCACAAGAGCCATGGCGTTGCTCCATAGTCCGGCACAAGAGTGACACTATAATTCTACGAAGTACATACAATGCGTGGTTTTCTCAACTCCTGGATGCTTGTCATATTCAACGTTTTTCCACAGGTGGACTGTCTCGCGAGGTCCAACCTACTGCACTGCAAGTGATGTTTAACATCACAGACCCTCGGCGCATACGAGGGCCCACCCTTTTAACGGCGTCGTAAAAAGTCATATTTTTACAGGAATAAGCAACCTTCATCCTACGAAAAAACACTCTGTAGTTCAGGGCATCTTTCAAAGTCAAGAGGCGACATCAGCCTCCGACTGTGAGGGTCGCCCTCAAAGGCTCTAAGCAACAGATACTTTGCTGACTCATAGGGCAACTTGAGAAATTGAGAACCTTTGGTTCTGAGGAAAAAAAACTTGTTGAGCGTACAATATATGGTTAGGTGTTTATTGCTTTGCAGTCCAAGGCAGGAACCCCACCGACACAACGAGCGATTTTAGCGGGAGACATATGCTGCCTGTGGCCGGCAGCAGTGCACGGTGTTTCGCGCGATCTGAGTTGCGTAGGTGGGGACAGTTAATTGATTGCTGAACCTAGCCACATTTTTTTACGCAGCAAATGTGTTGCGCTGCACGACGTTTCTTGCGTCTGTGGAGTTCCTGCTTTAGAAACCAAGTTGTTTTGTTTAGTGATAATTTCTTCATATATATTGATCTGAACCGACTGATAGATTTTATAGGGTATTTTTCTAGAAATGAATAGATTCTGTAGCTTAGTTGTCCAATATATGCAGTTCACTATACAGCACGTACAGTGTAATGCGTACACAAGCACACGATTTTTAATTCAAGTGCACGTACAATTCTCAGTTGGAGTGTACGGTCCAGATCGACTTTACATCTATAACTTTATCCCATAAACAGATAACTCAAGTATAACTATCATAGAGCAGTTGGCTAGTGATCGCAGACTATCCATGCTAAATTGAAACAGGTTGGACAAAATCATTTCGTTGGAGGCTAAGCCAGCCGTAGGTGAAATGTGTTTTTAAGCGAACGCCAAGCTAACCACGACGTTCATGAAAGCGCTTCTTATTTTAATGGCTGGCAATGAAAGGATATTTCCTGCAAAGGGGCAGGCAAACTGTCACGTTAATTATTTGCTTATCTTTCACATTCCCGCCTGTTAACTCTTGTCAGATTACACGGTCTGTCGCTGTGACCATTCGCACGATCTCGCTGTTTAGCTTGCGTAATAGAGACTGATAAGCACATTTTATGGCTCCATTACGCACCTCAAGTATCAGCGTTAGGCTTAAACAAAGCTCGAGTGTAGTTAAAAAAGGAGCTCGAATGAGCCCGGCGACTGTTGACGGTGTTGCTAAATAAAGCGTTAGCCTTGCTAATGCGTATACTCGGGTGGTAATTTATGCGTTTGTTTTATTTGTAAATGTACTGTACAAGTGACATAAAAAATGTAATAATCTATTTGCGGTGTACGCGTTTGTCGGTAGCTCTGAATAGCTTGATAGATTGCGATATTCTGGGCTGCATTTGAATTCATTTCCAATAAGGAAGAACAAAATTGAGTGGTCTAATATTCGATAGAAAGCATGACGACGTAATCAGTTCATTGCAGTTTTTCTATAAGGAATCAAAATTTCAAATAAATCCTTATTTTGAATGCAGTACAGAAATAATAGTGCAAAATGGAAGGAAACACATTCAAAATATATAGCGAAATAACAATGCTGCTTCACTTATGATCGTCAGCGACACCAACAGCTGCTCGGCTCATGACTCACTAAGGAAATTGTCCATAAACTCGATAAAGGCTTACGATAATTTCCTTGCCCAGGTCTCATAAAAATACCATAAACGGAACCCCATAAAACGTCCTATCAATGAATGAAATGTAGCGGGTAATTTGTATTTAATGAAGCTGTGATACACGTTAAGAAATAAAAATCTGAGAAAAATGTGTGCTCTTTTTATACTGTAAAATAGTATCCAATAAGTGGATGACACTTAAGTTAGTTCTCCACCACAATACGACAGTTCTAGGGGTTCGTCTCTCGTAACAATTTAGTAAATAATAAATCATTGTTATAAAT
Organism: Parhyale hawaiensis; assembly: GCA_001587735.2. Taxonomy (NCBI): domain Eukaryota; kingdom Metazoa; phylum Arthropoda; class Malacostraca; order Amphipoda; family Hyalidae; genus Parhyale; species Parhyale hawaiensis. Next base: position 22,272,677 of record LQNS02277717.1, on the reverse strand, counting down.
CTCAAAGGTAAAAATATCCATGCCATAACAAATTTCTTGGCTGCCTCAGAACTTCAAGTCATAAAACCTTCTTCTGGAGAGGCCAAATTTATATGAAGGCAGTATCTTATAGGCATGTTACCTGACAGGAAGACTATAGTCTGACCATTTTATCAAGGCAGTTCGGTCGTGGTCAAATTCCTCTACAGCGGCTCCAATTCTATTGGTATTTCTGAGAATTTTCTATATACAGGTAGTGGGCGGGGCTAAGATATGGGCCGAACAAATCTCAGAAATACCCATAAAATTGACAACGCTATAGAGAAATTTAACCACGACCAAACTGCCTTGATCAAATGGTTAGACTATAACTTTACTCAAGTGCATTGATTGAATATGTGAAATGCTGTTGAGTTATATCTTCTTCGTAAGAGCATCACCTCTAAAACACATATTAGTTACAATTAATTACTCCTATTCTTCTAAAAAGATATTGCTGAAAACGAGACGCTTCATAATCCGGCTGATCCCAACTAGACTAGAAAAATTGTTAGTAATTTCCCATAAAGACCGGTGCGGTGCTGGCCATAAGTCTCTCACAAGTCTTCATTATCACTCCATAAGTCGGCAACACGCTCGCCCTCTGCCAAAGAGATGCCATAACCAAAAAAAGAAACAATCTGATTTGTTGCGTCACGTTTCGAAGTGTCAGGGAAGCGGGCGGCTGTTAAGTCTTGCTAATACACAGCGAGATAGTCGTGAACTTCATGACTTTCCTAAGGTCTCTGTCTCCTAAAAATCGTGCAGCTATGGGGCCAACCTTCAACAGCTCATATTGTGCGAGGGATTAGCAAGTAGACTGGCTAAAATCCAGAAAAGACAGGTATATTGCACATGAGACAAAATATAGCTTGGTAACACATGATGAACATGATCACTTACTTCCAGAAATTCGAGTGAACTGGATGAACTGGAACGAAACTTGTCCGAGGACAATACTAATGCTATATTTATCTAATGTTTTCCACCGGCACACTAGATTTTTCATGGTAAAAAAGGTGAAAATCTATAGAACTTTCTTGTGGGTAATGGGGTATGGATTCTCTCTCAGTTGAAATCATACAGTTTTACCTTGCATAGCTTTTGGATTCTAAACTCTAGGAAAAAAATACGGCAGTTATAATTATGAAAGCAGTTGAATTATACTGGTCGAATATAGCCAAAGAAAGCCAAGCATCAAGAGATGGACTGATATGCGCGACCTGATTTGTGACTATAGAGGACAAAAACACTTCCAAGGGCTAATATTGAGCTATCGAGCTATCTAACGTTGTAAGAAAATATAATCTGTAGGAACTTCTCTGGTAGTGGCAGCAGTTATAAGAAAAGTCGTCAGACCTTTCAAATTTTTGTTCCATATTCCTCTTTACGTGCAACGAAATTGACGTTTATGGCTAAGCGATTTCATTGGTATAATGTTCAACTTCAAGTGGAAAAATTTTATAATGATCGCTTGCGGTAAACTCGAGCTTTTACAGCCAAAACTGTTGGAGAAAGCAATGAAGGAAAATTTGTTAAGGTTGAGGCAGCTATATTCATACAATATTTTTAGCACAAAGATGCTATGTTATATACACACGTTATCAATTTATGTTGTCAACCAAATTACCCTGGAGCTGAAGCAGATCCTATCGATTATTGTGCATAACCCAGCTATGCTGGTCAATATTTCGACTAACGTATAATCTTACTGTATGTACTCTGTGATTAAAGTTGAAATCACAGCTATGAGGAAGAGGGCATTATTTCATCTCACAGCACTGCTTCTTCCTTCATCGCTTATGTTCAATTTAACAATACCCTTGTAGCCTCGATTCAGAAACTGAATCACTGTCATTTATAAATCATATATCCTGGCTGCAGTGCGGCTTAATTTATTCACAGCGTGTATTCAAATAGATACATTGTCTGCTACGCTTGCTATCTATCGTGTCCGTTCACAAACCAACTTGTAATACATGACATCGCGTACATTTTACGCTGGCATCTGACAGATCCCAGTCTAATGCAACTAGCCTGGATTAAAAGTCTGGGCAGCGTTATAAGACGTCAGTGATATTCACTGGGAACTTACATGCATCGCGCACATGAGGGCCATGAGGGCGCCATGCAGCGCCAACTGGTACGGCGTGACCCATCTGACGGGGGAGTGACTTAGAGTTCATATAATGGACTGCAGGTCGTCCGTGAGCTGCGGCCAAACTGTCGTGCCTCCCTCGTCCAAACTTATTGACTGCAGTCTTCAAGCAATTTCAATTAGACAGTTAATGGTAGTAAGTGTTTTTACTTCGTCAAGGAATTCAAATTAGAGTCAAAAGTAATTGACCGTCTTCGTAACTTTTATTCAATTCAAATTAAACAGTTAGTTGTAGATATATTCAAACAAGTAACTAACATCAGAAAACCAAGCATGCTTGGCAAACCATCTCGGTAACTTACAAGTAATTCAAAGAAGACAGTCACAGGTAGTTAATAAACGATGTAACCATCAAGCAATTGCAAATACGGTATCGTTCTACCAAATGCAGTTACTCGAATAATGAAAAACTGGATCCATTACGCAAGTCACTTGGTTTGCGCCGAAGCAATCCTTAAATTATTACGTAGTAGCTTTATAGTAAAACCGTTCTGTCTATTTCTTCGGTAATATTGATTTTCTATGCTTCCCAACCCCTTCAACACATTAGATCTTTTCGTTCAAAATATAAAATGAAAGATTGTATATAATTAGGAGCAAGTACAAAGCTCACACAGGGCTCGACGTAACGTGGTTATATAGGTGCCTGGGACTCGGGAAGCCTTGTTCGGTTAATAAGCATCGTCGTAACGGAGATATTGCCGTAAAATATTGAAGACAAAAGATACACACAAATTCATTATTCCTGATGTAAATGCAAGAAAAGTGCACCTTGCAGGCAATCCAGAGGAACTCTGTTTCCCGTATAGCCCATAAAGAGAAGCAAGCAGGAGTTTCGCTGGGGCAGGATGTCAGGTGCCAGTTTGTGTGGCGTTTAGGTGCCGAAAATAAGAGCTTTCGGTGTTCGGTTGGCCACATGAACTCATTAAGCAAAACGCGACTAATATGATGCAATTAGTGGCAGTGGAAGGCAACCATCCCTGACCACAGCAAAGATTTATGAGGGCAATTTCCTCAACTGCGCCGCCCACCGAAAAGAAGAAAGACTTGTTTGGTGTCAGATCGCGTGCATCCGAGCGGACGAGCCTCGCCTCCTGCCAGCCAAAAACGTTTAATTTGTGGTACGCTTCACTCATTGTTCTTCTCAATGAGCTTTTATCTCCAGCAGCATGTTTATTGACAGAAAAACGTACCAAAAACGCTTAGTCTGAATACGGATATAAATTGGGGTGAATAGATGGCTTTCGCAGAACCCGGTGGTTGCCATGTGCGGTGACGGCGAAACGCGTTTCCTCCGAGTGTCTGCCAGAGTGCCGCCATATTTAGTCAATTAACCTTGAGAAGCCTAACCAAATCTTGATTTCTCATAGGAATAGCATTGGTTGAAATTTAAGAAATTGGCACACGAGATATGTTTAGCGTTAACCACATGCATGGCGTACAAGTCCAATATGTGTATCTTGCGGCTCTCGTCATTAAATTATCTATAAATTTCCTGTAAGACATTTCGCTTTATAGTACACCTTATAGAGGAGCTTTGCTCATTTTTAATTCACTAACATATAATAAGTTCAATGAGTATCGAATCACAATATTTTTACTCTTTTAAAGACTAAATTGGGATTTAGCTTGGCACTTGAATTAAAAAAAATTCTTATCGAGCCGTTAACTTTTGGCCTGGCATTACGCACAATAAATTTTTCCCTTCAGTTTCTCATTCGCTGAATGTAATTTAGCGACAAAAATGGGACATTATTAAATATGACACCAGCAATTCTCTGAGGCCACTTTTAGGACTCATACTGCCAATGTAGTCAATTTCGATTCAACGTAGTAGTTACCTCCGCCAAGGACGTTATGTTTTCGTCGTGTTTGTCTGTCTGTCTGTCACCAAAATAACTCAAAAAGTTTTGAACCGATTTGGACGAAATTTACAGGGATTGCTAGGTATGTTAGGAGGCACAGATGATTAACTTTTGGTGAAGATATGTCCATCCGTTTGTTTGTTTGTGTGTCAGACTGCCTCATTTTTTTCAGTGCCAGAACTCAAAAAGTTATGGATGGATTTTTATGAAATCAGCAAGAGTTGTTAGGTATATAACAAAATGTGAATGACCAAATTTTGGTAATGATCCGTTGATTCGTTTGTTCGTTTGTCACTGTTTTTAAATTTATGCTTGTTAGCACAATAACTAATTGTGAATAAATGGATGATGAATGATGAATAAAATAATGAATGGATCTTTATGAAATTTATAGGGGATCTTAGTAATGTTAAAAGACATAAATGATTAAATGTTGGTGCAGATCGGTTTGTTCGTTTGTATGTTTGACTCATGTTTGTCTTAACGTTTGTTAGCAGCATAACTCAAAAAGTTATGAACTGATCTTCAAGAAAATTGCACAAGCTGTTATTACTATCAAAATTATGGTTTCAGAGCCAATTTGAATTTTTTGCTACCGTTGCCTCGCTTGGTGGAGGTATGCGCTCTCAGAGTGCTCTATTTCACAATGAAATATTCTTTAGATTTCTCGTGAAAATTTTTTAACGGCTTTTGTTTCTATTGAGTCTCATCTTTTAAGGATCACACGAGTATACGCTGAGTGTGCAGACAAGTTACATCTGCTTGGCAAAAAAGCAGGCTACGTTAACATTACGAGATAATGTGGTGGTACAAGAAGTCCTCTTTGATAGGTCATCACCTTTTATGGAGTTTTTTTATCTTCAGTTGAAAATTTTTAGTTCCAGGTTTCGATATATCAAGCACATTCATCGAACACCTGAAAATAAACATCTCAAAGCTAAAAATGAGGAACGTCACGAAACGAAAATGTTCTATAATGATGACTTTCCGCATGCAGCTACTGCATGCAAGGCTGCTGTCTCTTGCTTAGAAAAAAAATTGTGATTTACTATGACTACTTATACAGGCTAAGGTCTCCTTTCCTTGGTGAATTCTTACAGTAGGCCTATGAAAACTCTATATTCAATATCGAAATCAGTACTATTATAATTCAAATCCAAATTCCGTATTTTCAGTTAATTGTTGAAACTCTGCATCCATATTGCTTATCTACAAGCACACGTTAAATCCTCATATTCAAGCTTATAATTAAAATCTATATGGAATCTCCATATTAACCTTTCCAAATCCCTGTCCTAACTTACACGGTACTACATAGGCTGCACATCCACATCCAAAAGCACACCTGAAATCCCCATATTTAAGCTTATAATCAACTTGCAAATGCACCTCTATACTGGCCTTTCCAAATCTGTGTCCTAACTTACCTACAGGGTACTACAATTCGACAGCGAGTAATAAGAGTACTCGTACGGCAACTTCTCCAGTTCGAGCAAATATCATAGCAGGCACATTCAGTGCGTGCAGGTCCCACAGTCTCGTGCGTGGAAACAAACGGGACCAGATTATTGAGTCACTATATATATATACATTCTTTCGTCTCCCCCGCACGCTACGGCCCAGCCTTATTTCTTCCGTGACCTAATCTTCAAAGTGACCCAGTGGGATCAAAGAGGGAATGTTAGCTCTATTTCTGAGACCTCGTTGTAATTATCTACATGCATAATAATACTAATGCTGAGGCAATATAGGTTTTGTCAACGAGAAATGGATGTTCTATCGTTCACTTCCTCAAAGTTATCCAACTTTCCCTCATAACTGGGATAAAACATCGCAAATTCCTTAAAGACATTCATTTTCAAGAATTGTTCGAATTAATATATTATTATTAATGGGCATTGCTAGTAATCTCCATCGATTTAGTAGCTAACTTCATGTAACTTTGAATTAGCCTAATTACAGTTATAAAGATTGAGTACTACTGAAATCCGGAGTAAACCAGTTACATAATTTTATCTCGTCGTGTGTTGATGTCTTAGGCGACTCTGATTGATCCACTTTGAATGTATTTACTTCACAAATTTAGGCTCACCCACTTCAGGGTTCATGTTATTAATGTTTGCAATTTTTAATGAAAAATCTAGTTGGATATAAATGTTATGGGGATGGATGTATCGTACCAAAGGCAAATGTACCAAACCACTTTCTCAAGTTAATGATGCCCAAGCAGATTAACGTTATGGTGCCATTTAGCGACTGTAAATTTGACTTTTCGAGCAATGCTGGTTTCATGGCACGTTCGATTAGGCACCGAAATTAAGCCTTCGAGGCTTAGCTTGTCTGAAATTTCAGAGAGTAGCTTCGGCTTTGCCACTTTTTGAAGCGTGTTGCTAGTGTTGAGAGTATCTCGCTTACGTTGAGCCCGCTCAAAATTCAATCTTACTGAGCAAAATTAAATTTTTTGAAGTCTTAAAGACAACTGATTATGGGCAACTGCTTGAAACTCAATTCAGCCGATCGAAGCAAGCGCACCTGCCAGAAGTTTCGAGCAAGTTAAGCTTCAAAGGCTTAATTCTAGAGCTCAGTCGCACACGTCTTTATACTACAAAACATTCTGGTTTTGACGATTCTTATCAAGGTTACCGCCATACAAAGTCACAGTTTACATTTATGAAACTGTCGCGGCAAGCACGAATTCATAATACTCTAACTTTTGTTTTGTAAATCTTATGTCGCGTACTAACACGTGCGTTTAGCCGGCAGAAATATTTTGACTTTAGCTTCGCTCAGTTATCAGCGAAAGGTCCCCAATCGCTCAG
>LQNS02277717.1:22206901-22242455 GCA_001587735.2 Parhyale hawaiensis | reverse complement strand
GTAGCACCGCGCCCAGCTCCCGAGCCTCGCGGATGCCCCGCTCAAAAAGGCGACCGTGCGCGTAGAACTGCGTACCATATGCCGCGCTTGTTCCACCGTAGATTTTTAACTGGGACAGCTTGTGCAGCTGAGAAAAATTGGAGTGGCAGCCCTAAAAATTCACTGGAACACGTGAGTCTCGTGCGACTTGGAAGGTTAAAGACAACAATCTAGAGTTAGCGGAGATGCACTACAGCGTTTCCTTAATTACAGTTCATTTCCCTATGTTATGCATGCTGTTTATTGTAAATATTTAATTCATGTAAGTCAGATCGCGAACAGTGTATATTTTTTATTAAAATGCGTGTTTCAGAATTTCGTCGTTACTTTCAATGCCCAGGCAATTAGAATGTGACAATTTAGCAAATTAGAATTTTTGATCATCATATTCACTAGGCGTGAAATTTGTAGTTTCCTTGCCAAGAACAGCAAAAAGTAGTACACAAAAGCAACTACAGATATCGACATGAGCAAGCACGTCAATATCTTTGTCGCTTTTGTGGCTTAATCACAAAAGAAACATCCTATTTTTAAAACTTGATTTTCTATTGATGAACATTTTCTCAGTTTTAGCAAGCAAACGGATCAAAATGCGAAACTAGTCAACAAAACTTTTGAGCATTCGACACTGCTGCACGGTCGAGGTCCTGAGATCAAGATCTTGGAATTTTTCCCTATCTTTTGCAATCTTAATCCGTAACTAAACCTTAGGCGTCGAGGACGCTAGGAATATGACACCCCTTCATTAGCAGATTTTCTTTCGTCTCGCTACGTCAGCCGACCAGTGAATCTAAAAGCCCCAGCTGTCTCGCATAAAAAGAATTTACCGAAATTTAAACGCAATGTGATCATTTTGACTAGTATTTAGTCATATGAAGCTAACCATAACTCTAATATTGTTTAGTGTATCGAGTTCATTAAGTATTACTTTCCAATGGTGAACTTAATATTTATAACAGGATGAATTCTCTTTTTTTTTTTAATTCATATGCCAAGAGTTAATTTCAATCATAAACATAACCCAATTTTTCATGCTACTCATTAGGGATGCACCATTAATGGCACGATTACCATATTATTATTGAAAAATTGAGATGAAAAGACGTCCGTCTCCTAGGTGTTCGAGGATACTTCGGATTCTGAAGTGCATCTGATGTCATACACGCAGACTCCTTGGGTCCTGATATATTTAACGCTAAACGTACAACATCTGTCACCACGCGGTAGAGAGAACAATATTTAAAGTGATGCGTATATGGACAAAAGTTTCATAAGACGAAGAGGTAAACCCGAGACGTCAGAATAATATAGCCACACCCGTCTGTTATCTAAGTTTCCTTGTAGATTTTTGGTCTGCTTTAGTTACCTACCTAATCCTACTTTCGAAAGATCAAAACATTAAATTTGCGAGACTTGAGCCGCTCTAGCACATCTGACACGGGCAGGTGATAGATTGGAGCGTGAAAGCGAGAACAAAAATCAAAGTACATTCGAGCCGATGGAGAACATAAGCCGATATTAGATCCCAAAACTTATCGGCCAATAAAGTAGCGATGATTAAGCAGTTCGAATAAAGAGTACAACTGTCAAATTTTTTTATTGTATTCACCCTAATTACGTGGTTTTATTCTTGGTGTCCGATATATTTTTTTAAATTGCATCTATCGGTGCATAACTCTGCCATTGCTGCGATGATTAAATATATATTTTTTCGTCGTAGGTAAACTAACTAATGTCTTAACAACTTTCAACAAGGTGATGGAGAGGTTATCAGATCAGATCGAGTGCTTTGCAGGGTGGTTTTCAACCAAAGAAAATAACCTGCAAATTGAATCATTCATTTTCTGATGCGTACAGCTTCCAAGACTGTTTGTAATCAGAGAGGTCATTTCTTGATTATTACGACCGTTCATATGCCACCTGGGCAGGTGAGAGTCATAATGAAAATTTGGTTCTCAGCTCCTTATCAGCCGCACGCATTCACGTTCAGCCCGCTAGGGCATGTGTCACCACCCGGACAGAACACAATCTGGAAATGTTGTTGTTGGCTGGCAATTAATTCCTCGGTCAGGCAAATGCGGATGCACAGATTCACGCAAAGGATACCACGCTGTTCTCTATACAGCCATTTTCCGATTACACCGAAAGAAACTGTGAGCATTTAACTAAAAATTGCAATATTTCACAGTGGGCAGCTTTCAGCCATGTATTTTTTCTAATTTTATATGTTTCAACTGCTACTGATGGCGGGAGAGATGAAACTCTCAACTACAAATGAACGAGTCTTTTAGGTCACTTGTGTCACTCTAAAATACATTTTCAATAGCCATTGAATAACGTCGCGGCACTAAACTCAAGCTACTCAATGTGAATAAACGTTTTTATAGAGCTAAGTGGACATTACCATGCATGTTGATAAATTGCAGGCAACGTTACTTTCGCATGTGCTTGTCCCCTACCGATCGCAGGATGTCACGATCGGTTATACCATCACCGCCCCAGTCTGTTATTGGGGCAAATAATCAATTGGAGGGGCAGGAGTCTATGGACAGTTTAGGAAAACAAATCGGCTGGAGATAATCGTTACGATAACATGGCTACAACAGGGTCGGTAATACAGCCTGAATACACATAGGGAGAGGGCGTGCAGACACGGCCATAATAGAACTTCTATTAGGCCTCTAATAAAGCAAATTGTTCTAGGTACGTTTGGATGACTGCGGCGGTACCATCCGTCTGGAAAGAGTGTAGGTATAATAGGAAATCCGGTCAACATTTATAGATTTTGTAATTTCCCGCCATCAAGCGTAAGTCAAGCAGTGATACTTTTGATTTTCAACATTAAAAACCATGACGGTCAGTCAACAGCTTTTAAACTCTGAATTCCTAGTGCTGTTAAGCTTGATATATAAGTAAGTTAGCAGCTTCATGACTTCGATATCCCGCACTAGAAAACTCGATAGTTAGCAAAGGGCTTCTTCATTCATCTATTTTAGCTCGAAAAAGCATTGAGGTGCGCTGCTTATTGGAGCTGCCAGTGAATGGCATGCTCGTATAGGAGTTTTCTCATTGTAAACATGACACCGCGTTGTCGTAACTAAATGTAGAAAAAAAAGATAACAACATTTTGGAAATGCTAAGTAATACTTGTTGTTATCGATGTACTAACAGGCATTCGAATAAATCATAACCTGGAGGTGGACATTCACATTACACAACGCATGCTATAGTTAAAATAAATACAAAAAAAAAATACATTGGTTACATTCGCGATCGATGCAAAACAGAATCTTTCAAGTGTACAGTTTTCACCTGGACTACAGTGACTAAAGGGTTAGACTGTAGTAGCGCGACCACGGCCAAGAAGTACCCAACAGCTGAAGGAAGACGTGTTTCGCAACGTTGGGGTCTATTCGTAGTCCCTCAAGACAACGAGGGCACGAACACGTGTTTATTGCCCGCTACATTGCTTTACAGGACCATGGACAGATGCTTCCTCTGCTCCTGCTGGCAACGCAGTGGAAGCTCGAGTCTCACAGAAGGTCTACGAAAGTATTTCCTCGCGCCAACACGACCAAAAGTCGTTGTCTTAGCGAAGCAAGTTGGTAAAAAAATTACACCTGGGGAAAAAAGTCAGGAGTTTTATGAATTAAAGAGTTGGATGTTAAACATAAAACAAACCAACTTGGAAAAAAATATTCACAAAACTGAATGGTATGTGAGTTTTTCAAACGCGTCAGAATTAAAGTTTGGCGTAATAGAAGTTAACTTCAAAAAATTATTAGCTACTCACAAAATGCATGACATGATATTGACATAATACTGCGTTTACTTTAAACAGTCAGAATTGAATGATAACATCTGCCTAGGGAACGTTCTTGATTTGCTATAATTCATTTCTTCTCTACCAATAATTTTACAGGTAACGCAAACAGACCCCATAACTCAACATACACATATAGAAATCCCAAAGGATTATGACCAAATGGTTTAGCTAAACACATTTAGTCGAGAGAACCAATGAAGAATGCTCTTAGATTAAACGTAGAATACGTAAGTATTGTAGATCACTTTAGTATTGGAATTATAATTGGTTCCGGTTGAAGTTTATGACGTATTAACTAGAGCGTTTTCACCGTGTAAAATATTTAGCACGAGCAATTTGTTTTCTTTAGCCAAGACAACCAAGTGTGTTGGGTTGAGTAGTACGTCGTATTAACTAAAGATTTTCCCCTAACAGAATTTTGGGCTGGCCCAGAAGCTAATACCCTAACTGAGTTTCTGGACAGCCGGAAATCAGTTAGGGTCGGCGTCTATAGTGACGGATCTCAACGTTTCTTAAGATTTCGCCATCATACAAGTGAGATTATTATTAACTCTTCGTATTATAAGAAACTAATTGAGAATAACGTAGTAATCTAGGGTAGATGTATTTTTTTCTTTGGTTGGAAGAAGTATGTAGAGTTTTTGAAACAAGTATTTATTCTATATACATGAAAGCTCAAAATGAAAATGTAATCTTTTTGTTTATATTATAAACTTGTACGCTACTGCGTACGTCTACTGCCAACTATCTAATCTAAGCTAGAGCACTCTGAGAGCGCATACCTCCGAAAAGCTAGAGGCAACATTAACAAAAACTTCAAATTGGTTCTGAAATTAGGATTCCTTTTTAATCAGCACAAAAATCCGGTGATTTGTGCTTTTGACAGTAGTGATAGCGTCTGTAATTTTTTTGAAGATCCGTTTATAACTTTTCGAGTTGTGTTGCTGACAAACATTCTCACAGACATAACCGATCATAAAAAACTGATCATTTGTTTCTTTTAACATTTTTAACAATTCCTATTAATTTCTTAAAGATCCATCCATAACTTCTTGAGTTATTTTGCTAACAAATAATAAATCAAACAGAGAAACAAATAAACGAATGAACAAGCAGATCATCGCAAAAATTTGGTCCTTTACTCTTCGTGATGGACCTAACAACCAATTTAAAGTTCATAAAAATCCGTTAAATTACTTTTTTGAGCTGTGGTACTAAGACAAAAGAGGCAGACAAACAAACGGTTGAACAGATCTATCCCAAAAGTTGATCATCTGTTAATTATTCTTAACACGCCGAACAATCTCTGTGCATTTCGAAAAGATCCGTCCATAACTTTTCGAGTTATCTTGGTAACAGACAAACAGACAGAAAATAAACAAATAGACAAACTCGACGAAGATATACAACCTCCTTGGCGAAGGTAATAAAATACCTCTCATATGATAATATAGAATTTCTAAGTACGGTCCCCTAAGTGGTTTACAGGTTTGGAATAGTCACAAGGTCATTTGTCTAAAGTGCTTCGATCATCTCTCAAAAAGAAACTTAGCAGCCTCTCACAGTTTAATTCGCTCGGAGGATAAGGAATAGTATAATAGTTCTAGCAAGCTTACATTAGCTCTGATAGTAAACTACAGTAGCGACTCTAAGTTTGAAATAAAAAACTATTACAAAAGTGAACGGAACCGGCCCTCAAAGAAATCTGCAAAACATACGTCTAGCTTTCAAAGCTCTGTTTCCCCAATATTCTATCCTAATCAATAAGCGGTTTTGACCTTGCTGACATGCATTGCATGTGTCCAACGTGCTTGCATTAGCTCTGAAATTGAAATTTTGTAACCTCACACAATACTTTCTCTTCTTGGAAATTGAACAAAAAGAACATAATTTCTAAGGTGCATCGCACACGCCCTCCAAGGATTCGGAATAACATATTCAGTTCCCGAAGAGTAAGAAGTGCCCCCAGCAGTATACCATCCTAATCTAGCGCTGTTGACCTCAGCGGCCGTGCCAATCAGACAGCTCTGGTCTCTATACGGGCATAACATTCCACCTGAGAAGGAAGAAGGTCACGTGAAATAAGAGGATGATATTACACACGGACGTGTGGCTATAAACTTTCTCAACCATGACCAATAACCTTTAAGCTTCGTTATAATGCAATATTTGATCCCTGAACCCCTTTGTGTATTGTGACACTGCTTCCCATATAGAAAGACTGGCGCAAAGTGTATTGATCATAAATCGCAAAGGAAAGTCTTGCTGAATTGGAGATAATTAACGCGTTTTGCTCTATTTATTGAGGGCACAGACAATACACAATTTGCATATTTAACAAGAGTGGATTCTTCATTCACAGGCTCTTGGATAAATGAAAACAAGTGAGACGTGACCCATCAGGTCACGCCGGAGTAAAGAGGGACTGCAGGCTTCTTGCTTTATTATTGTGCACTGCCCATTGCTTTTGCAGTTGAGGGATATGGACAGTTAAGATTTCCTATGTGCGCATATACAATTAATGAATGAATACCGCTTTCGCGCTACTGAAATTGCAAACAAAAGAAAAAGAAAAGTAAGGAGACATCCAGCTGTAATAGTTGTGAGAAATTGGATGCGCATCATTCCGGTGTAAGCCATAGAAAGTCGTTGAAATTAAAGCTGTACTTGAAAATCTCGATTATTGATGATGATAGGCAGTTTTACATCCTTGTGAGGAATAGAAGCTAATGGAAAGTAAAGAAATTTTGTTATCAAACATTTTTGTCACGGAATTTTGAATTTTCAGTGGTTGTAATATTGAAAATATGGCATGACCATTGCATAAAAGGAATTTTCTCACCCACAGTAAAAAAATATTAGTGTCTACCAAGCATTCCCTGCGTAGCTGCTGTTACATTTATAATCATAATGTTCAAAATATCTATACAACCCCTGCAGTACTTTTCAAAAGGGATTGAACCAACGTGTACCAGAGAAATACAGGTGTCAATTTGTTGAAAATTATTATAAACCATTGAAGCATGCATACTCTTCATTTTTATGGTTGTTATTAATAATACTGTGATTAAAAAGAAAAAAAAAACGTTTACAACTGTATTCCTACTCCATTTAACACAGAAAGCATCAAACAGTTATATTCATTTAGCAAAAATATAATGCGTTCGAACGATTTCGATTTAAAATCCCGTAGCATCTCAACCGCCGTGTCCAATGCATAACCCTTAAGTAATCGTAACCTGACCCAGACTAAAATAACTGCCTAACACCATCGATTAAGATAACTTAAACGACAAAGGTCAAGCATGACAGGCTTCAGTCGTTGTTCTTTCTGATCAAGTGATCAATAAAAGTCCTGGACTCTGTTATGCACGACCGTGAAAAGAATATACGATCATTGACTGAGTGAGGACCTGCCCTGGTTCATCAAGAAAGACCATGTTGACATGTAAGTACGTCGGGGTGGTTGGTTCCAGGATGAAATGAGGCTGAGAGGTGTGGTCACTGCTAGAAAAAGAACAATTAATAATACATAGTCTTGTAATTAACTAATTCAGTATAATTCAGTATAGCTTTCACTAGAGGTTGGACCATACGGTGCAACTTGATGTCCAGCAAACCAACTACATGACTATGAAAAATACTGCATAGTAGCCTCAGAATAAAAAAAAATAAACATTAACTCGTACAGATATTGAAGAGGCATATCTCCAGTTCTGTCGCCCATATGATGCAGAAGACATCTTCAGAAAACATTTGTTTTGCTATAGTTTGCTGTTGATTTTTAGCAGTAATGATAGTATACACATATATTTTACCAATAGTTCTGGGTAAAATTCTGGTGTGGTATAATGCGGTATCAATCTAGCTCTGTAAAGGTTCTTCCTATAAGACCGCCTTGTCTCAATTAAGGATCAGAATCGAAGATCTTTCGCACAGGTGCAAATATGACAGCAGAAGTATCCCTAGTCAAAACTTTTCTCTGGCAGCTGCTCTCTGCACGTGTTCATTTCTTTAGAAAACGAGGGTTCATCGTATATTCCGCTATAAAAAATTACCCAGTGTTCTGGAACAAGAGCTGATGACCCTTGGAACATCGTAAAGCAGGGCACATAAGGTAGCGCCGCCGTTCGATACGGCCTCCTGCTGCAAACTTGTTGGCATCGTACGTTGCAGCTTTGGCTGAGTTATCCTCACTAAACAGATGCACTGGACTCTCTCTCACCAATAGAGGGATTGTACCTAGGATGGCGTAAGTAACATTGATGGAGCTTTTTTTAATTAAGTGAGCACTCACTAGCATGTGAACTATATGGTATAATATACACTTTACCGCAACCATCTTTTGCTTTTGGTTACAATATTGGCAGGACCAAGCTCACAAAACACTCACCTGAATTCTCACCCGCACGCGTGATCTAAGTGCCATATCGCACCTTACCGCAACACCTTTGGTTACAATATTGGCTGGGCTATCCTCAGTAAAAAGATGAAGAGGACTTTCACCTGCGCTGGGACTATAACCCATATTGCACCGAACGCCAAGCGACTACCCCGAGGAAGCCTCTCTGACACCCGCCATCTGTGAACGACTGCCCACCTCTCCAAACTGGTTCAGCATTGGTTTGCTTTGTAAAAACTCGTCGTGTTTTAGACTTATTTGTCTACACAGCTATGATTTGCATAGGCCACGGCGGGGTTTCGTTGTTCCGAAGGAGAATGTACACGTATGATGCAAAAAGTGAGTGAATAATGTCTAGAAATGCCTTTGACTGGTGATGGTATGGTTAAAGAGAATGCATTTATGTCTTGACTGTGATAAGAAGATCAGCATTGGGCGCTTCTCGGAACATTATTGATAGCAAAGCAACGCTAAATTCCTTCATGTTTTCTTGGTCTCTGACTTCCACAGCACTACAATATGCATTACGCATTATCAGCATGTAAATAAATGGTATTCATACTGATGGGAAGTACCATTTTAGCGTCATCAGTGATTATAACTGGCATTAGTTTTATAGTGAATTTAACAACAGACCCCGAGAAAACTAGTATGACTTCTTTTTTATCGACCACTTTCTGTCTTTTTTCTGGTGTTGTTAGCGGCTTCAATAATATTCCGAAGTGACATGGTAGTTAGTAATCATAGCAAACAGGTTTCAAAAATTTAGCTTGTAGTTTCATGTGATACACTTGTGTAAAAGCGATAATTACCTAGGAGTGTAAAGTATTTCTTGAAGATAGTAGAATACCCGCGCTGTAAAAAATGGCAACGAGGAATTTGTGATGACCCTTCTTCGTTGACCATATTTTCGTTACTGATATGCTTCTAAAATATGAGCTACAACGGACAACAAAGTTGACAGAAGAGACCAGCGCTCTCTGTTTCAGTTCATTTCAGTAGCACACACTTTCTTTGTTTTAGATGACATGAGAAGAAAACTAGAAAGCCTCGGTGGCGTAAGACCATCACCCGCGGTAACAGGCAAATTCAACGAAGTCGTATTTGATGAACGAGGCTAGGGCACCGTTGCATTCTTTCCATGGATTAGCACTTCAATAATGACATAGAAAAAAAACGCTCCATTCTCCAGACGATCTGCCGCGGTGGATGCAAATTCGTCCCGGTGGAGGAAAATTCACGCAGTCACTTCTTATGGCCAGCTAGGCTCAGTTTTGTCATGGGTCACATCTAGGGCAACCCACCAAACTCCCTAAAAAAAATTATGAAGATTGCTCTACTCCTTCGAGCACTCTTAGGGTGGACAGCAGGCGGCGGACAACTGCAAATGTTTTATATGGATGCTGCATCTTGAAGAGCTTTCTACCACCATCAGAGGCCTACCAACGCTTCAAGTTAAATTTCAGCTACTGTGTGGTGTGTTTTCGCCAATTGTGTGATTTGTATTTATTACGAAGACTGCCATGCTGATGTGCCAGCCTTTTACCTTCGACAGGTTGTAAACTGTCGCCCCCGGTACATCTGCGTATCTGCAACGTGCAGTAATTGGAGTTAACGCAGCAGACTGTAGTTGAAAATTGACAAAACGTTTGCTTGATTGGATATTTCATTTATACATTTGGAACAGCCGGTATCATAGTTACACCTTCCTATGGTAATCTCTCTAAATTTCACAAGATTTCAAGAACTAAATTTAACAACTTTGACCCTCCCACCTGATGAGCTGGAGAACAGCGAAACACGCGTCGTGGGTATCAAAATTTCTTCAACTGCTTCTAATCGATCTACATCTATGCCATCTCAAGAAAACAAATATATTTATATACTTATTTATGTAGACATATTTATATATTTACTTAAATCTTCAACGAAAACATTATCACCTCTCTCGCTTCGTTCGCTGGTGATAATCAGTTCACATTAGCAAACAGTGAAGCATCACTGCATTGAATTCAAGTCTTTGCGGCGCATCCTGCTAACGCGATGACACGACTTCGGTACATCGAAATTTTTACTCTTATGCGGTAACTAGTTTCGTGAAAAAAGAAACCAAGCTAGAAGAAACAGTTATGGCGCGTGCTCCGCTCTTGAAAATAACTTCTGTGCTTCGTTGACAATCTGCTCACTTTGTAGGTCAGGAACTGAGAAGAGCAATAATTTCGATATATGAAGATAGTAATAAATTCAAACAACATGAAAGCGGCAGGAAAGATTGAAAATATATTCATTGTTTGTAATTCAACATTGGCTGAGTAAGAAAGATACACACTTTGGCCATCTTCTGCAGCCTGGTCTAATTTTCTCTATCGATTTTCAACAAAACGCAACATAATTAGAAAATCTGCAACCTGCCTATTTTTCGCTTACTTCGCTAAAATTGTGACACAAAAGATATAAATATATAAACATATCCTCTATCTAAATACAAAAACGCAGTTTGTTAGTTGCTTGCTCCTTCGCTTGGATGGTTAGTTTGTCTGTCTTTCCATTACGATGTTAAGGATTTACAGTGGAGAAAATTCATTTAAAAAATGAAGCGACAGGAAATTCGAGTCCATAGTTACTACGGTTGCTGTTTCTGGAATACTAGCTGCACCCGTGGAAATTCCACGGTTAGTGAATGTTTTCATTCACCTTATTTAACCTCAAGTAGCGCTCATATCCTAACCCACCCCGTCTGAACTAACGTCCGCCGCTTATCCTTGTCGTTCGTTACGCAGTCCATCCACCATACATTTCGTCTTACCTTTCCCAATATTTCGATTTCACCACTAAATCACGCATTTGTTGTCAGCAAAGAATTTGCACTTGTGTCTTGATAATGACATAGAAAGAGGTGGTACATCTTGCAATGTTCTCTTATGCATTCACACACCTTTTCTAAGCTCTGTTTCCCACAGTTTACATATAATTTAGCCCTCCATAATGTTAGACGCTACAACTTTTTTTGTCGGTGCATCCGCTTTTTTTACATTTTTGAATCCGTGGATACTAATCAGTAGCCCATCATTTTTTATGCTCTGTTCTAATATAGCTTTTTAATAAGAGAAAACAGATTTGGTCCATTTCTTCACTCACAAGAAGGTCTTCTTCTGTTCTCGAGATGTCATTGTATTTGCTCAGACATCGCACTGTAATGGTGGATGCTTTCCCAGTAGCAAATTCGGTTCAAAAAAGATTTCAGAGAAGAAATCCCAACACTATCCGTTCTGTTCACCCGTATCATATCCTGGATACGCAACTCATCCTATTATAAAAGTTATCCGCTACCAGGAGAGCGAATAGAATGCTGTAAAAATGAGCAAAGCGAAAGGTAGATTTGAAACGAGTGAAGTGATTCACATTTGAACTCAAATCTCTAATTTTCTTCCATCTATTATTGAAGAGCGTAACATACGAAGGTAGGAACAAAGCTATTAATATTATAGATGTTCGAGCTACTGAATTTTCGAAAGGCCGCATCGCTTTGAAAAGTACGAGCAGTCACGTAATATTTTGTATGCTCTTTTTTTTTAGTGTTGTATACGAGAGCCTCCATCTGGGATGGAGTTTTCATTGCTGTCATGCATAATCCATTTCACTTATGTTTTCCTTTGCTGAATTTCTTCGACGCAGTTGGAACTTCACGCCGGGCAGAGGCCAAAATTTAAATTCATTTTCAGCCAAATTTTGTTCTTCATGATTCAGCTAACTGCTGGTATCCAGGCTACAGTAATAACTGAGCATTTCCGGTGAATTCTTTTGACCGAACTATATTTCTTGGTGCAACTCGACTTTTAAACATTTCACAGCTTATATTCGCCATTTTATTTGCAGGAGGAAAATTTTGCTCTCGCAAACTTATGACGGCATAACTTTCATTACTTTAACGGAACGTCCAGTCTACAAGTACGACGCCATTATTGCAGCAAAAACTGTGCCGTAAACACACGATTGTGTGTTATTATATTGTGCTTTGATTCAGTATTACAACAGTATTGAAGATTAGCAAACTTAGCTCTGTTGAGTAACCTTCTGCTTCCCATTGACCATAGTTGAGTGAGTGCAGTTTTAACAAATTTTACAAGGACGCAGATAGTTTCTTCAGTGCCCTTTCAGTTTCGCAAAAGCGTTCCGGTCCAATTCGGTACGTTCTCCCTTTTCTTGGATAGCTCATAAGATATCTGATCATCTATTTATCAGTGGATTTGACCTCCAATCAGACGCCCTGCATGTACCCAAAACTGATCACCATGCAATCCAGATCTGATCGACAAGCCTCGACTCCGTCTAAGGATATGCCGAAATTCGCACCACTTTGTTGCCGATTCTTTTCCAGATTTTACGGCGAGTATTGGGTATCCAGCGGGATGTTTATCACGTTGGTGCACGCGAGGTGAGAAAATACTCATGTTAGAGACGGGCCTTACGACCAGAGTTTCAGTGAAAGATGGAAAGTGGGTGTAGTCGAGTTATTTTTTACTGCGGATAGTTACTGATTAGAAACTGGTACAGTCAGGAAGCAGTCTGTGGCAGTTTCACTTCATAAATTTTTGCTGTCATAAGGCACGGTAATCACCGTACGTTATACCCGACATTATGCTCAAACTTAAAGTGCTGCGTGGTTGCGCACCATGTAATTTTCCGGTCAAACTCTGCAACAGTCGATGCTTTCGCTTACGGTGCGCGTAAAAAAGTAATAGGGATTTCAAATGGAAAACTGACAAGTAGAACGATATCGTTTTTGCAGATTTTCTCAAATTCCTGTAGCCTTTCTAATTTCAGTGGAGAAGCTGCACCCTGGTCTGCATAGTTATGTATAAAATAATACATAGTTGAATTCTTTAAACACTGATTTCGAATATGTATTTTATTTGCTAACAGTTTTCCTCTAAGAATATCATCGAAAAATATCGTTTGCCAGCATTAGGTGCAAAGGCTTCGCAAGAAAAGATATACTGTTGAAGTTGTGCCGTACATCTTCTCAGTGTTTTTTTAAACATTTTCTCTGTTGTAAATCTTATATTCCAAAAATAAGTATCAAAATAGTTCTAGCTGGCAAGGAAAAAAAGTGGAGATTGTTCTCGGGATAGTAGATTCTGGTGGAAAATTACCGCACGTACGTTAGTCTAGACAGCCACTAAATGCATTGGACAGCTTGTGTGCGAAGAGAGGTTTGCGGTGCACAAAATTCCGCCGTATTGATTCCGACGCTCCACTTGACGCCGCACTTTGTCACGCACCGTTCAGAGGTGCCACTTAAATGCCCATAGTCACGCTTGTAGATTGTTTTAGTCCGCACGAATACAGACTTTTTGATATCAATTGAGGGGAAATGAGGCACGCGACGCACGAACCTCCATTTCTTGACTTATTAACAACTGCACTTCCACTCGGAACAAGCGCTAAGTACACACACGTGGGGCCATTACCTCCTGACAGATGACAGGCTTCACGAAAGCGCGCGTCTGTCATGTGCGTCCAGTTGTCTGGCACGGTATATGTCGGGGGCGATACTTGACCGAATGTCACGGTGTCAAGAAAGTAATCAGATAGCGCTCCATGATCTCCTGAATGCTACTAGGTGGCCTAAAGCCTGTCTACGCATCTACTATATGATTATGTAACGACAGCTTTATTAACCCGTTACCGTCTGGTGTAGAAACCAAGTTTTGTGGGCAATACTATTATTTTAAAAATGACCGAACGGGTTTTTTGACAATATAACACTAAATGTACGTACTCTTCAGGAAATAATAGTCTATCTGGACAATGAGAGATGATATTCTTCAATGTCTCTTTTTCACTCTACCCACGCACGGCAACATCTAGTGAGGATAACCATACAAAAAATAATAATACAATAAGTGACCCATATGCTGCAAAAGCGTGCGTACACTTACTGGGACACCCTTGCCATAAATGTCATCATAATAACGTAATTCATTTCTGTGGATCATCCGACGGAAATGTAGTGAAATGATAGAATTTGGATAAAAATAATGATGATGAGGCAGGACATACGCTTCACTTAAAATTTTAGTTTTCTCATGGAGCAGCATTATAGTGGAAGAATTTAAGAGGCACTATTAAATTCTATGAAGTGAATGCAAAAAAGTCCGTTTTTATGAGATGAACACAGGATATTATCCGAAAGTTTATAGCAACTGCAGAGCATTTATACGCTAAAATGTAATAGCCTATATGCATATAAACTACGATACCGGTTTGACTCCTCTCATTATTCTCAACCACTTGCATCGCAAAACAATATTTATGCAAATCTAACGAACTAATGCACTCTCGACCGTAAGATGGCGCAGCATTGTATGCAGCCTTGTCTTTCAGTAGGTATGTAGCGTTTTGTCTTTGGGTCAGAAGCTTGCGTTGGCCAAGAGGAACGACAGCCAGCTGGGCCCAAGCTAAAAGGCAAGGAAATTCGTATATTTAAAAGAAACACATTGGAAATTTTTTCAAGTATCAATTTGTGGGCAAATGCGAGGCTAAAAGCGTCGTCGACTGGTACGGTGATCTACAGCCCTCTAAGCTTGACTTATCCGAAACTTCCTAGAGAAACCCTGACTTTGTCACTTTGAATAGTTGCAGGTGTTTGCAGCTGTCTGATTCACTTGAGACGATAATGACTTTAGGCTAAGCCTGAAACTCGATCCAGGGAGACGACGCCAACGTCTCTGACTGAGTTGGAACAAGCCCAGTCGACTGGGATTAATTTAACTCAATACTGACGAGCCAAACGGAGACATTCAAAGCAATTTAAGCATTCTGTTTTGTTTAATGCAAGTTGTTTGCAGCCGCGATAATTACATTCGTATGAAATGTGCGAGCTAGTTGAGACGAACAAAAGAAAAAAAAAAGTGTTGGCTTGTGTCTGAGTGATGCTGCTTGAAAACACAGCAAGCCAAAATGTTATTTCTAGAATTCTAGAGCACCTTCTGGTATTCAGTGGTCACAAATCGTGTTTTAGACTGTCGTTCCTGAATAAATCAATGAGAATTTTCTACCATCAGTTTGCAAGGTCAAAATTGCATAGATTGTTTCAATCTGTTGTTTATTTTTCCTTTACTTCTTTACTATATGTCATCATTCAATTATTATTGTCTGAACAAAGGATTTCTTTTAATTTAAGATTGTTGCAGCATTGTGCAGCATATTTGAAGTAGTAAAATAGGGTCCAGAAAATAATAAATGATTCCTAGATATGAACAACAATTCAGTGTTTTAAGATTAACCTTAAAAGCTAATCCTGGTTCTATTTGTAAGAGTAGTCACTTTCAAATACGAGACAATGCCATATGCTTTAAAACAATTTTCATGTTCGAAAATGTTTGACTTTTCAAGAAAGCCTATTGTGTAGATTACTCAACGTACAAGCTACACAATTTTGTAACAAATTGTTTGTAGGTAACTAAAAGAATTTCCAGCCACAGAGGCGGTAAAAAATGCTGCAAATGTACTGCATATTTAAAAAGGTCATTCGTGTCGGAATAACCAAATAATTATATATTATTTTGATGAACATTTTGAACACAAAAGAAAATTTTTAGGTATTAAGCAAGACAAAGTACTATACAAATTGTTATCTGTTTGCGGTTACAATTATTGGTAATATTGATAAAGTTTTTTATATGTACAACGTTACCTATTATAGGCCTCACGGAATATTTATTTTTTTTTTAGATTTATTGACACCCTCAGAAAACAAATTACATTTAAAGTAGATTCCACAATTCTACAAATGTATTTATTATTTATAATTTAATCAGCTTACTATGTAGTATATATAATCACCACAAAGTAACTAGAGAGCACTCTGAGAGCGCATACCTCCGCCAAGCAATGCAATGGAAACGAAAAATTCAAATTGGTTTTGAAACTATGATTTTCATTGTATCAACACCAAAATCTAATTATTTATGCCGTTTGGTAGTATTAATTGTTCCTGGCATTTTTTCATGATCCGTTCATAACTTTTCGAGTTACGCTGCTAACAAACATTATGCCAAGCAAATAAGTCAAACACACAAACGGACCAACCGATCATCACTAAATTTAATCATTTATGTCTTTAAACATTACTAAATATTCCTTGAAATTTCATCCTGATCTATCAATAAATTTTTGAGTTATCGTGCAACAAACATGAAATAAAAAACAGCGACGAACAAACGAGCGAACAAACAGATCATCACGAAAACTAGGTTATTTGATTTTTCTAATATACTTAACAGCTCATGTAAATTTCATGAATATCCGTAAATAACTTTTTGAATTATGGTACTAAGAAAAAAGGCAGACAAACAAATAATCAAACAAACAAACAAACAAACAAACGTATAAACAGATTTTCACCAAAAGTTAATCATCTGTTACTGTTAACCTGCGAAACAATCCCTGAAAATTTCGTAAAGATTCGTTCATAACGTTTTGAGTAATCTTGGTGACAGACACATAGACAGACAAACACGACAAAAACATAACCTCCTTGTCGGAGGTAATAAACACCATCGTGTGTTTATATGTCTATACTGTATAGTTATATCTTAATATATTTGTAGTTTTCGCGTCACGCTATTAACGAAATAGACGAAAAGTAAGCCAGTCTGCAATTTGGAAATAATATTGCGTTTCATAGATATCGAGAAGCAAAAATCAGACCAGGTTACAGACGATGACCAAAATGGGATTCCTTATCATTACAGATGAATGCACTTCATACTCAGCCAAAGTCAAAATCGAAATAATGCTGATATTTACAGCCTCATTTACCGTTACAATGGAGTTTGATTTTTGTTACTCTCGCCATACATCGGAACTATATTTACTTTCAGTTCTTGATATCCAATTTCAGTAGATGATGAACGAAGCACAGGCGAGGCGATTTTTTCACGGGGTAGTAGATATGAAACAATTATTTTTTCCAGATTACTTTCTGCCTTCGAGAAAGCAGTTCTCGCTTGAGCGCAAAAATGCCGATGTACTGAAGTTGCGTCCTTCATGCTGTGTACATGATACGTAATGAGGAATTTAATCAAATTCAGTGATACTTCTTTCTTTGCTAACATAAGCTCATTTTTCCGCATGTCATCTCAGGTATAAGAAAGGAGTGTGCTGCACAGATGAACTGAAACAGATAGTACTCATTTCTTATGACAATTTGAGTTGGTCGTTGTAGCGTTTCCTTCAGAAGCATATTAGTAAAGTAAGTACGATCAGTGAAGAAAGGTCATCACAAATTCCACCCTGTCATTCTAGCCACGAGATTACTCTAGTAATTTCTATAATTTATTAGACAATTAGTTAATTTAATTTATAGCTTAAATTTTTATTCGGCATGGGTATACTATGATAAAAAAAAGTACTTACAACGATCTACCTGGAATTTTACAGTAAGCCTTTTTGAGACGATGTATCAATACCAGTAATGCTTCAGGATAAGAAGAGTATAAAATAAAGCATTAAAGAAAGATGAAGAGTCCTTCTTTGTTGTGTTATGTTAAAGGTTTAGGTTTGATAAGTTTATTATTAGGGCTGAGACAATATGCTTTTATAAAGAGAAAAGTCGATGATAACCCCAAAGCAAAAGCAACAAATTGCATTAATAACAGGCTCCTTCAGTGAACTGCTTCTGCAGCTAGGTTGTGTTACCGTCATTGCTTTACGTTTGAGCTTTTCGTCGTTGTTTTGGAGTTATCACCGAGTTCTCTGTCTATAAGAGCATATTGTCACAGCCCTATTTTTTACACACATGCAGATGTACATTACAATTAAAATTTTGAAGTGATTTCCTGAATGATGACTGAATCTCAATCCGCATTCCTTATACTACTGTATATTGAATTGAGCTATCTCACAGAGATAGTGGCCAGAAATATTTCACTACCCCATACGAGTAGCATATTGCAGGACTGTGCATCATGCATTATGAGATGCAATTGGCCAAGTCAGACTGACCGCACATACCTACAAGGAAATCCTCACACATTGGTTCATGCTGTAGCAAAATGCCCGTTGTTGCAATCCTAGATAGCGTCGCAATGCATGAAAATAATGCCTGCAACTATTGTTACCATAAGCTTTTAGTATAAACTGTCACAACACTATGGTTCTATTGATACCTCTTTGACGATGGCATTTATAAGTTTGAGTGTCCAAATTTTAGCAATGTGATGTGCAATTTTTTTTATTTACTCTTATAATAATATATCTAGTTCAGCAACTCAGAGGTGTGGCTCTTGTAAGTTTATGCTCAAAGCAAAATGAAATTAAAAAAAATTTGAACTTTACATATAGAATTCTGAGCGCCAACACAAAATCATTAATGGCGCGACTCTGTAGCGAAATTGGTTGCCTCAAGTAACTAACTTTTGGGGGGTTCCTATTTTCTAAGATGAAAGACAAACGAAGAACGAGACTCCCTTAGAAATTTGAAGGTACACACACTCTGTGCATCCCAACTTCCTCACATGTACTTGTTTCCACACCGAGTTTCCCTTTTTATTTTGCACTCCTTCCTTGGCCCATCCATTGGAAAGTGTTCAGTATTACTGCCTTTCGACTGTCGCTAAACTCCACCCATTTTAACGGCATTGAAGTTTTAGATCTGGAAAAAGTGGAGAACCTTGGCATAACTGTACTTTTTAGCAAGTGTATCAATGTAGCCGGCTGTTCAATACCCCCGAAGTCTCCCAAGTGAACGGCAACACTCAACTGACGGTAGTATTAGAATCTTCGCTGCGATATATGAAACACAAGACCAGAAGCACTATACTCTTGCTTTCGTTAGAGCAAAAGATCAACTGGTCAAATGTGCAATACGTTGGGTTGGAAACTAACTTCTTGCCGGTTTTTTATATTTTGTTACGTTAAAACCGGCAAGAACTTAGTTTCCAGCATAATATGTAACACTGTCAATGAAGCCTATGAATTTTAAAGATGAGGTAACCAAACAAGCTCTGCCCGTTTTTAATGAAAAGAGCGCTTCGCAGTATGTGTAACTAATATTTAGTCTTCGAAGTAATCGCCATCGGAATCCAGCACCTTCTGGCAATGTATCCCCAGCTTTTCAATCCCCTTGCAGAAAAACTCGGGGGTTTTCGACCCAAAGAAGTCCGTGAGGGCTTGAAGAAAGCCTGCTTCATTGGTGAAGGATTTATCACGAAGATGATTGTCCAGGGAGTGGAAGAAGTGGCAATCGGATGGCGCAAGATCAGTTGAATAAGGTGGATGGATGGCACAAAGTCTGTCACCCAAGTCGCTGTATGGTATCTCTGACCACCACTGATGTTGTCATGGAAGAAAGGCACATCTTTGCTATTTACCATCCTGGCTCCTTCCGGCGCAGTGCCTGTTGTACACGTTCTATTAGCTGCGAGTAAAGGTGTGCAGTGACCATTTAGCTCGTATAGGTAGCAGCTCACAATGAACTACTAGACGACTTGTCCACCAGACACAAAGCATAATATTGCGTGGGTGCGTCGGGGGTCTTGCGGTTTGATGGACAGCATCCTGGGGGTGACAACCAATGCTTGAAAAGCTTGGGAGTTGCTACTTTCCGCTGTCCGGTTTGAAAACAATTACTACAAGCATTGCGTACCTATTTTCCCTTCATTCAATAGTTAATCAGCAACGGATCGAACTTTTTGTTTACCTGATAGATGCTCAGTGGAAATTATTTCGCTGCGTTATTGGTCTGGCCCCCAACATATATATTCTAGAAAATTTTATCCAAAAATGAGCGATTTTTTGCAATAGCTAACTCATAATTGCAGATCACTACATCTCATCTTTACTAAATATGGTAAGTATAATGAAAAGGGCCATCCCAGATGTGCAAATTGTCTAGCCAGCTTCTACACTGACTCTACCTCAGGCTACCCCGGAGTTTCAAAGCGTAAATTGCAGATCAGTTTTGAATAATTTTCCGAATGAAAAACGAAATGGCCTCCTCCCCATTCTTCACGCCCGGACATGACGAATTGTGCAATGAATATGGCCAACTGTTGCTCAATTTGGGCTCTGCTCGCCGCTGCTCTAAGAAATGTATGCAAGAAAGCGTCAGCTGGACTCCGCGTCGAACGTGCATCTTGTGCCGTCCTTGAACATTAAAATTTGCCAGAGGCGGTCGGTACCTCCAGCTAGTCTTCAGTTATGCGAGCTGGTGCTCCTAGCGCTACCGCATTTCCTCCTTCGAGACCTGCATAATAATTTGGGTGGCCACCCAAAAAACTGAAACGGACGCCGCATAATTTGAGCAAAAACCTAAGGCGCCGGGAACTACCAAGAAAAGCTGGAGGTACATGATGACATCGGTGAGATGGGACCTTGATTGCATGGTTGGGACCATTCCAGGCAATACACCGCGGGAGTGATTTCGTCCTTTTTCATGTGTGATCTGTAAATTTTTATGGAAGTGAGAAGTACCTCGACAGAAGTTTCCAATTAATTCGCCCGTTCCTAAAATGAAAGGCCGTCTTGTAACTGAAATTTTCCAAAGAAAATACGAATTTAAGCTACTCATAGTTTTAATTAACGATAAACGGTTTTGAAAAGGTAAACTGATTCTCCTCCCAGATTTCATATCATTGTAATAAAGAGGTATTTTCTGTACTGACCTGTGACAGAGATGTTTAACATAATGAAGGAAAATTGTATTGAGCTCTTGCTTGTTAGTCATTTCTTGGTTTGTCTCGTCCGGTAAAGATTTATGCAGTAAATTTAGACTTTATCGTTGCTATTATTGCTATTCTGAAGTACATATTATAAAATACGAATTAATTGGCATTTTAATGCAAATCTAGGAGTGGCTGCTGTGGTAGCAGCAGAATAATAATTCTACATTCTACAATAATTCTACATTAATAACATGATCAGAGCTTAACCAATTAACTCTTGTCTCCGCAAATTAATCTACGTTTCTCATAGGAATAACACTACTTAAAACGTATTTTATAAGCACCAGTATGAGAGCAGTGCTTAATACTTTAGAGTATAGTAACTAACTCGAGATATAGGGCTTGCTCGATTCCACGCCTACGTTAAGCCTTCGAGGGATGACTTGTCGGCACTTCAGACAGAAGCGTCGCTTTGCTACTGTAAGCTGAAAGTCCCCAAGAGTGACTGATTAAGGGTCAATGCCTGAAATGTTATTCAGCCAGTCTAAGCCAGCGAACCTGCCTGAAGTTTCGAATAACTCAAGCCTCAAAGGCTTCAGCTTGGTATCCAATCGATCACACCCATAATGTGGCCTAATGTAAAGTAAATAACAGTGAAAATTTCCTCGACTATCTTGCACTGACGCGTGGACGGTAACGTGGATTGCTTTTATTTCACTATGTTAACATGTATGATATTTACACATATATTACGTAGGTCGTCCTTTTCAATTGAATAAATACCTAAATCCACGCCAATTATCAAGCAACGTGAAGAAAAAATTAACCAGTGTTTGAAGAACAAGAACAAAAAGGGCACCGGAGCATTTCTTCTGAGGTCCCGGCACATCTCGCGCAGTTTCATTATCGAACACACAAAATTAGAAGGTAAGAAAATCCGGGGAGATTTCGGGTGTCATAGACAGGATTTTCTTGTTCCGCTCTTGATAATGGACCATAAAGAGAGAAGGGCGTATAAAAGATTTTCAGCAGCGAAAACCGAAATTCGGGAAATGGTTTCTGAAGCTGTCGAATGTGGCCTTAAGTGGCCTCGGACATTGAATTTTTTCTTAGCCTTTCGATGTAGGAGACAGAAGAAAAAAACCACACAGGAACTACATTAGATCCGCTTGCGTTCCCACCAGTTTAGCATGCGAGCGGTCTGTGATAGTTTTGCATTGGTTTCCAATTTTGCTTCATAGCATTCACCGTAAAGCTAATATAGCATATGATTTTCTTTATTCACATGAAATGATGCCTTTCTGCTTAGAAACTATAATGCTGTTTCCTTTTTTCCAGCGTTTCTCCGATTAAATAAATATATATACATTCTAGTGTCTTTGTATTCCTGGAGACTGACAAGCGTAAAACAATCGGAAGTAGCTTAAGCCTATCTTAATACAATAGTTCTTCCTGTGGAAAAAGATCAATTATATAGAATATTCACCTGGTACATATATCGTTAGCAGAACATTGCTAGCTAGAGCACTCTGAGAGCGCATACCTCCGCCAAACGAGGCAACGGTAGCAAAAAATTCAAATTGGCTTTGAAACCATAATATTCTTCGTATAAACTCAACAGCATGTGCAATTTTCTTGAAGTTCCGTTCATAACTTTTTGAGTTATACTGCTAACAAACGTTATGACAAACATGAATCAAACATACAAACGAACAAACCGTTCTGCACTAAAATTTGATCATTTATGTCTTTTAATATTACTTACAACCCCTATAAATTTCGTAAAGATCCATTCATTATTTTTTGAGTTATCGTGGTAACAAGCATAAACTTATAAACAGTGACAAATGAACGAACGGATCATTACCAAAATTTGGTCATTTACTCTTTGTTATATACCTAACAACTCATGGTAATTTAATAAAAATCCATCGTTAACTTTCTGAGTTATGGCATTGAGAAAAATGAGACAGAAAAACAAACAAACAAACAAACAAACGGATCAACGTATCTTCATCAAAAGTTAATCATCTGTTTCTCCTAACATACCTAACAATCCCTGTAAATTTCATTCAAATCGGTTCATAAGTTTTTGAGTTATCTTGGTGACAGACAGACAAACACGGAGGCTATAAAGATATCGCATTTACTTACCGCAGACCACTACTGAATAATCAAATCGGAGAAATAAATGCTTCTTATCTAAAGGTTAAACAGACTTGATCAGACTCAATCTTTAAAGGGATTTGCCATGTACTGGACCACCCTGACACTTTCACTTTAAATTAATGGGAGAAGTCACGTTGCCATAGAAAATAAATAAGGAGGGGGATAATAATGTATTTAGTGGCGGCATCGGGACACCTGCTACGTCGAGTGCTGTAAATACGCTTATGGTAATTAGAGAGCCACCCCGCCGCGCCAGGACCTGCACGGCGTGTTCTGGGAGCTTGAGGCTCCAGTAACTCTAGAGGTATCTTCGATTTGCACACTACGAGCGAGGTAATGTTATCCTCGAAGCTTACATCACACGATTTTTTCGCTTTTCCTTTTTGGATGGAGTTCCAGACGGTTATCGTTGAAAACTAAATTCGGGCGTCTCAAAAGCAATCGGTTGGCGAGTGCCACTCGAAAACTTGATTTAAACTGGTGAGTTGAAATTTCACGATTGATGTCCCAAACTAGTTAAAACTACTGTAATTAAATCGTACCAATCGCATTCCGGAAACAACAGACGCCTCAAGTACATCAGTTGTTCCCAAATTTCTACAGGCTACCGCCCCAGTTCGCTTCAGGCTGGTGCTCTGTATGACAAGCTTCTCATTCATGCGTACATACAAACACACTCTTTTGAACATTGTAGTATTTATTTGTAGTATTAACTCTATCTTATTATATTATTGAGGCCCTGCTTCTAAGTTTTAAAAGTTCTATCTCTCTATCTTTCGTAAGAATGTCATAGGAGATGCGCTTTGTTTAGTGAAACAGCATAGCCCGAATAATGCGGGGTCGAATAAATTAAGGTTAACTTCAACTAAAAGTCGCCTAGTCGATCCCTATTTGCAACTCCTTCCCCACTCGCTCGCCTCATTGCCCCTCATGCAGTACCCTGCAGAAGCATAATTTCGTTATCGTAACATGAAATAATTTAGCCACAGAATAGTGCAGCTTAATTCACTATTGGATACGTGAAAAAATTGCATTTTCGATTTAAAATAAAGGTTCCAGTAAACTACTGCAACATTAACTTCTCCGCTCGCATTTATTACTGAATACAGAAAGGTTAATGATGCAGTAGTTGATTGGAACCTTTATTTTGAATAAAAAACGCATATTTTCACTTATTTGCTTTTCCAATCGGAAAATGACATAGTTTCCATGCAATTGAATTACTAAATTATTAAATTCCTTCTCATATAATTGAATTAAGTTGCACTGAGCTGAAGAAAAATTAATTCGTGTTACGATTACGATGTTGTTCTTCTGCAGGATAACGCAGGTACGCAGTTACATGGAGACAGCGTCACCTTTACGTAAAGATAAGAGTTTTTATGACTCGCGAACGAAGTGATACTGTTTTCGTTTAAGATTTAATTAATTCCGTCAAGGAGGTTATGTTTTCGTCGCGTTTGTCTGTCTGTCTGTCACCAAGATAACTCAAAAAGTTCTGAACCGATTTGGACGAAATTTACGGGGATTGTTAGGTATGTTAGGCGAAACAGATGATTAACATTTTCTCAATGCCATAACTCAAAAAGTTACGAATGGATTTTTATGAAATTAACAGGAGTTGTTAGGTTTATAACAAAAAAGTAAATGACCGAATTTTGGTAATGATCCATTTGTTCGTTCGTTCGTTCGTTTGTCACTGTTTTTAGTTTTATGCTTGTTAGCACAATAACTCAAAAAATGATGAATGGATCTTTATGAAATTTATAGGGCTTGCTAGTAATGTTGAAAGACATGAATGATTAAACTTTGGTGCAGATCGGTTTATTCGTTTGTATGTTTGACTCATGTTTGTCATAACGTTTGTTAGCAGTATAACTCAAAAAGTTATGAACGGATCTTCAAGAAAATTGCACCAGCTGTTGTTATTATTAAAAAACACAATTAATTAAATTTTGGAGTTTATAGAAAGAAAATTATGGTTTCAGAGCCAATTTGAATTTTTGGCTACAGTTGCCTCGCTTGGCAGAGGTATGCGCTCTCAGAGTGCTCTTGTTGGTATCTGCTTCTGCCTGATTCATGTAAGAATAATCAGCAGAGTGCTCTAATTATGTGAATATATTTGTTTGTCCACCCAATAAGTGGTTGAAGGAGTCGAACAATGTTCATAATTTTTTGCTAAGAGTCTGGTGAGTTACCCTAGATATGACCCATGCCAAAAAACTAGGATTAGCTGGCCATAAAAAATGACGGCGATGAAATTTGCTCTCCACCCAAAAGGTAGAATTTCAGCTATGTTCATGATTTTTTGCAGGGAGATTGGTGAGTTGTCCTTAGTGTAACCACGCAAAAAAAAAACATAGTCAAACCAACGTAAAGAGTCCGATGGGCGCATCTAAGAACGCAAGGCAACTTTATAAAATCTCACTTAAGCTCGTGGTATAACTTGTCTCAATCGATAAAATTATATTTATTTTATATTCGAATACTCAAAGTGCATTAGTTAATAGATTAGATTTGGCACTGTTGCGTTCAATTCAGCCCCGCCCTTAGAGGACTGCTTACACTGGTTTGACTATAGGATTAGCCAGTCATCAGAAATGATGGCTCCCACAGCGGGTGATGGTCTTACGCCAAGAAGCGTTCTAATTGTTTCTGTTGTTGAGGACTCTTTCCCGAGGACGAATTTTCAAGGCAGTTTTATGACAATTCTTTCTTACGTATCATACTGTCTGTCACCCCTTACTAGGCACATGCCGTTCTTCAAGTTTGGCCAACTTTTCATCAAACGATGAAATTTCAACTCCCCAAGACTTCGACCTTACTTCCCTCGTACAGAGTAATGTTAATAGTTCCTTCCTTAGAAATGAGAGTTACGCAGCATAACTGTTCATTCGCGCTAGCACTCTAGTACAAACCAATCACTGGTAGCTATAAATTGTGCCAAAAGGAAACTCGCATTGAAAAAAAAAACCATCAACAATTATTTATGTACAAATATATATTGCTAATTTTGAGAGCTTCTTTCAACTACCCACTCTAAGGTTTCTATTACCGGCCTAGTCAAAATATTTTCTGTAATTAAAAGTAGTGACAGTAGAGGCAACAATTACTTAATCTTCATATTTTAATAGGGCCATCGCCAGTTCTTCAAACTTAATTTCAACTGATTAAGTATGCGTCTATACTAAATAAGAATCTATTCAAATAATTAACACGCTCGAATAAATCTTTCAATATTTTACATATCTTCAGCGCATGAACGAAGTTGTTCTAATTCCGAGACGCGTGGCAGTGCCACCAGCATCAGTCAAACGTGCACTCAAATACTTTCAAAAGATTTAGCAGCTTTCAAATTGAAAGTCGCAACTTCGATATCGTATCCATCGCCTAAATTCCCAAAACTCGACAGCTCATCCATTTGGATCTGATATAAAAATGCTCTTGTGATTTCTATTGCAGTGCAGTTTATCTCAAAGTGCATATCGGGTCATCAGAAAGCAAACAAGTTGTCAGTTGAACGATCAGTAATTGATCGATTTACTGCCATCTAATTACCTGCTATCTCACAAATCAGGCGAGGTGCATTCCAGAGGGCAATTATCCGCTTACTCGACAGTCGTCTGACTATGCCAAATATGCCGGCCAGTCGCCAGAAATTCTTTGGCGCTGTTAAAAGACTTGTTTTTCAGGAGAAAATTTCTCAAGAAAGCTGCCATATCATTATAATGGCTCTTTGGAATGGGAAACAAGACGCGTATTAGGCCGACGATGCATGCAGAATGTGAATATGTTCATGAAGAACTCACAAGGCTGCTAAAGTCATTAAGAATTACTTTAAAAGAATTCTTACAGGAGAGCTACAACGAATCCAAGGTCATATTATTACCCAAAGCTTTGTTTAGCTGGCGAGTTTGCCAACCCTTCTCCTCTGCTCTGGCATCGAACTCCACCATTTAGCGCGTGGGTGCATACAGTTTCTGAGTGCTATAGCTTTCCTTAATTGTTCACAACTGCACGACATAAAAAAAATGATTTAACTCAAAGTGAGCTTAAGCGCAGTTAAATTTCTACTCTACTGTAATCATAAAGCTTCCCATCTGATAATCATGATCAACCCTGTCATAGTTATGAGGCCCTAACGCTGATTGCACTATGTAAAGCAGGTCTTAGTAAGTTTTCAGGCAATTTTCAACCACTCTATATCGTTCCACTTCATTGCATGTTAGGGATCTTACAAACACTTCGATATTCACTTCAATGTCAAGTATTAAAAGAATTATCTTGTATTACAGTAACTGAGCGTAGTAGTTGGTGGCAAGAAAAGCTCATCTGTGTAGGTAGACATATCTCCCTTCCCCTAATCTTATTTCTTAACTTTTGGGATGCGGATATGAAGCTTACCAGAAGCGTTTCGGCAGCGCAGATCGTGAATGGCTTACAAAAACCACTGATCTAGTTTAGTGTAGGCTACAAGGTTAAGATTGTTTCACACAGATACAATATGAAGCATTCACTTCATGAAACAATTATTGTAGTATACAATCGTCAGCAATAATATATCTGCAAAGCCAATAGAAAGTTAACGTAACTTTTTGGGCAGAATTATTGTGTGATTATCTGAATCTGTACTACAGTATATATATCCCATATCCTCCACAGATTAGACTAGACATCGGCTGCTTAATTTAGTGTTGATGGAAACTAATCTTACAGTTTAACCTTTTATGTAGCTCTGGTTTATTTGCTGACACCCAAGGTTTCCAAGCCCATTCTTGAACCTTGTCCTTCCAAGGTGTGCCGTCTAATCTTGAAGCAGAGTTCATTTGAACTTTTGGGTCCCAGGAGAACGTGTAAACTGCACCATTCTCGGGAAAGGACTCTGGAAACTACCTGCATTCTGGGAAACAGGGAACTTTTTAAACAAAGCTGCCTCTCAAGAGATCTACTCTCGTTTCCTGCAAGGCAGAGGTACTGCAATGGGCACCGAGGAAATTACAGTCTGATCATGAGAACATGACGTTCGTTTCATATATCCAACATACCGCACACGAAGAAGTGTACTTACAGAGTTCTACCTGCATGACTACGAAATCTGGATCGAAAATATCACATATTTTTATGGTCGAAAGTACGTACAACGCAGCTCCCGATTGATTATTTTTAAAGCAAAGACATACTTATTTCTAATTATAATTCTGTATTTGGGTTAATATTGGTGCATGGAAAACTGTACGCCACTGTTGCACGAGTGTGAAAGAAGTGATGTTTCCGATCCGGATTTTATCGTTATTTAAAGGTTTGTAAGAATATATCTTCGTGTGCGACGTGTTGGATTCTAGGACGAACATGACGTTTTCTTGTTCAAACCAAAATATGTAGCCACTGGGGGTTCTCTGCTCCTTTTCATTGTAGTAAATATGCACCCAATGTCTACAATTATTTCCCTGCACCCTCTCGAGGTGAGGCTGTTGATGATCAAAGGTTTCATCTCTCACCTACAGTTTATTTTCATGAAGATTACTTTATTTGCTTTGTCAAGATACTCCTACATGACACAAATACAGAGATAGTGTTTATGATTATGTTCGTGGCTCTACACATATATTTAAATATCTGTATAACGCCAGTACACTATAACAGATTATTAGCAATTATATTGATATTCTTAAACCAATAAAAGTCTAATTAATCTGTTAAAAGCTTCGCGACAATATCATGGCAAGTGCACAAAGTAGTGAAAAAAAATCTCACTTTGAAAATTTAGTACTGCTTCGGTTTTTGGGCATGAAGAGTGTGTGTACATAATAAAGTTCTCCCATAAGATCAACCCTTCTAGACATCCCGTAGCCAATCTGTGTACGAAACCTTCGTCCCACCGAAAGTTACGGACTTCACGACAGCTTTTAGAGCCTATCGTTAGTTTTATTTGGTTTATGACTAGTCTGATGTGGGCAAGAGGACCATAAAATTAGCGAGGAGTTCCAAAATAGACTGTGACGCACCGGAACTCCGATGTTTGCCTAGAGATAGGAACAGCATCACTTGAAAATTCACCAGCTGTGCAAATTAGCGTCATGCTGGTGTCAAAAAAAAAAAAAAAATGTAGGAGTCGCATTCATTGCATCCGTAGGATTTCAACGCATCTTCGATGTTACCGTATACCCCTCTCAGTTGATCTGCTAATTGCAGGACCTCCGACTTATACTGTTTTTTTCTGTAAACAATTTAAATATGCTATTGCATATGTTATCTCTGAAGCAAATAATACACTGATTCAAAAAAATCTTATTTCCTTCACGGAGAAACGAAGAACTGAAAACGCTCATAATTAACAGGTTTCATGTGTCAGCATGCAATGCACCTATAAAAATTAATGTTCACAAATTGCGATTGCGGCCCCGCTCGTTATTCTTACATGTATCAGGCAGACGCAGATACGAAGTAATCTCTCCGCACCCTATCAGGTGAAAGGTGAAGGTATTCATTAAATTACCACCTCCCTCGATCTATGGTACATAATCATCTACAAGTACGAGCTGCACTCTGGTGGCACTATAACAATATTTCTATTTAGTACTGTGCAGTATTTCATTCTCGCAATACAAACAGCTAGCTGTATGTTGTGTTTCAGTCTAACAATGTATATAGCTGCGTAATTGTCACGATTCTTATATACATAGATAATGATGCCTTTTCTTGATTCTATTCCTGCCACCTGTTCAAAGATCATTCGGTAATAATATCGCTTGCTGTTATGGAGCGTTCTTGGTGGCAAACAGAAGCTGTCTACCTTGTATGAGCATTACCAGCCATGAATATTGGGCCATTTGCTGCAATAAGGCGCTGTGCACGCAGCTTATTCATTTATGGCCTCACTAGTTCGTTATAGAAGAATAGTATCTGCTGTAGTTTTCAATACAAGTTCAGTATGTAAACATCAGACGCCCATTTAAGTTACAAGTCGTAGCTTCCCTTCCCTCATTATTGCGTTTTCTTGAGTGGGTATCAGCTTGTGCGCTGCATCCCAATCGGCTTTGCAGTTGGACTAAGGACAATCTGCCATCTTACTAATAAGCTCAATCAATTCTCTATCAACTCCTTAGCTATGCTTCTAAATACTTTGTTAAAGTTATGCCCCCTTTACTACGGCCATATGTCTTTTATAACAGAGTTTTGTGGTCACAACGCAGTAGTTGAGACCATCGTGAGCGCAGCATTTGGTGCTATCAGGAAGCGACATCAGCTCATCAGTTGCAGTGCAGTGCGAGGCTGGCAAGCAATTTAGAGCAGTTTGCAGTATCCGGCGCAGGTGGCCAGCCAAGACCGACCGTGTACTGCTGCTGCTCACTGGTAACCTAAAGATGTGCAATAATGCTTCAGCAACAGCCCCACTGACTGGAAACCAATTGAGATTAGTTAAAATTTGCGAAGCTTCGCCTACCCCACTGACTGGAAACGAGTGAGATAGGTTGTAGCTTTTGCAAAACTTTGCCTATAGCTACTGGAAACCAAACGATGTGCGAAGGAGCTTCAGTAATAACCCACACCAACTATAAACCGATCGAGCCAAAGACAGGCTACATTTACATTATCGCACTGACTTCATACCCAACGATGAAGTGGGTTTTGTAACACCTACTGGAACAATATTGACTAACTTTTCTAGCATCGAACGACTGGGAAACGAACAAATGACTAGTTGTAGTATCGAATAGTAAAGAAACTCAGCAATTGATTTGATTTTCTAATATCTAGATGACTGGGTATCCCACCTTAACTAAATTTTTCCTTAGGCAAAAAGCCTACGTGATCAACGTCAAAATCTAGTTTTAGAGAGTTATCATGAGAAGGGATTAATTCATATATGATATCAAGTATCGAGCATTCAAAAATTAAAATAACAAATTCGTAAAATAAGAGGCGTAGAATTAATTGCTGTTCGTACAAGCCCAGAAAACACGAGACAACTAAACAATGAAATGGCAGTTTAATTATTATCCTGACACAAACTACAAATTAAGATGTGCGAATAAACGCTTACCTGCGAAAGAGGAGAAAGTTTTGGCAAAGTGACGGAGTGAAATCATGAAATTAACTAGGCATGTAGAATGTGAATTTTGAGTACGTATAGCAGACTATAGCCCAAGACCATAAAATGCACGTATGCAGGAAGAATACGAGAAGAGGACAATTATACAGCTTGAAATGTGAAGTGGAAACGGTGAAGACTTGGGATAAAAACTTGTAAAACTTGGGTTTAATGAAACGATGCGGGCTACCGTGCCGGAAACGAAACCAAGGAAGTGATGTTTTCGCTCATGGACGAAAGAAAAAATAACTTCCTGTCCTCCCTGCTTTGTCCTTTGAAGTAGCAAGAACTATAGTGACTCGGGACTGACTGCAGCCTGGTAAGAGAATGAGATCCAAACAGCGGGAAACATACGATATCGAGACCTATAAATTAAGTCTGAAAGTCGTTAAACGGCTCGTGTAGGAAATAGATGCTGCTGATGCTACTGTTGTGCCAAACCTGCAATTTATGCAGCCCGTAAGCTGAAGAAGAGGCATAAATATGGAGCTAATGGATCGAACAAGTCAATAAGAGGAGAACATTTTTTCTGAAGAAATTCGTTATTAATATGTTGCCTCATTAGAATATTATCTTTCAGATGAATGTCAGAATAGAGTGTTGGATTGGGTATAAGCAGCTATGAAAAATA
Organism: Parhyale hawaiensis; assembly: GCA_001587735.2. NCBI lineage: Eukaryota > Metazoa > Arthropoda > Malacostraca > Amphipoda > Hyalidae > Parhyale > Parhyale hawaiensis. The sequence continues at coordinate 22,210,625 of LQNS02277717.1, read as the reverse complement.
TTAACCATGGGGATTTGAAACTCTTGATAAACCGTTGTGCACAGTATGAGAATTTTTTTTTTCACGTAGTAATAGCAGTGTTTGAAATATGAAAAATAGCTGCATTGACGACTCGTAAGCAGCAGACAGTATTAGTTATATGACATACAATAAGCATGCTGGGTATATTGGATTGAAATTTTAAACAACTTCAAACGAATCTAGCCCTTTCCTATTAAGGAACGACAACCAGTTGCATGACAAATAAAATAACATTATTTATTTATATATACGCGCAGTAAACGCCACCAGGAATATTGCTTTGTCTGATAGTCAAGAGCACGTGGAACTGAAGATTAGGGTACGAAAAAAGAATTATAATAAACGTTTAAACTTATTTGGTAACATGAGAACTAAAGTGATACCAGATACAGTACAAACAGTTATATACAGCCCTGAAATTCGCATATTTGGACATATGGCTCCTATAGGATCTCTTAATAACCTTCACAAATAGTTAGTTGTGCTCATATTGCAGATATCTGAATAATCACCAAAAATCAAAATTTGACATATATATTGGGCCTCTCTATATTAGTGAATAGGATATTATTCACTGAATCCGTACCCTAGGGTTGGACCAACATATGCTACTGCAGCTAGATATATCCAGTGTATTTACTGTATCTCGTACAGATATTCAATCGTTGTAGTCGTTATATGTGTTCAACTGATAAGCTACAGAAGCATCCTGAGAGCGCATACCTCTGCCAAGCAAGACATTGTTAACGAAAAATTCAAATTGGTCCTGGAACCAAGAACTCCTTTTATTTCCGCCAAAATTTGCTTATTTGAGCCTCTTGACATTTTTAACAGTTCCTGTAAGTTTGTTGAAGATCCGTCTGTAACTTTTTGAGTTATGTTCTGCAAACACATATAAGTAGTTCAAACACTGTACCTTACGTGTCTGTTCCTCCTAACATACCTAATAATCCCTGTAAATTTCTCGAAGGTCAGTCCATTACTTTTAAAACTATCTTGGTGACAGACAGACAAATAGCCAGCCAAACTCCAACAAAAACATAACCGCCTTGGCGGAGGTAATAATGCCACAGACATCAAAAATACTATCAACGAATAGCAAAACCTTTACGAACACGACTATATGTATATAGAGGCTACCAGATACACTACGTTCTAAACACTCCTATTATACTTGTTTCTTTCTGTCTTAACACGAGATGGGTACGAGATGCCCAAAGAAACACTTCTGTTTCAACACGCCAGGTGATTATAGAGTGGAGCGGTGCGTGTGTTTTACTGACGTTGTAGTCAAGCCACTGCGCCTTACCGGCAGCTGCAACAACTGCGTGCGGCTACAGTGTATATTAACGGGGCTGACGGTGGAGAGAAGATGGTATCTTGGTTCCGTTGCAGGGGGATGTCCTCTGATCGAGAAGAACATAACGTAGCTGCAGCACGCGCCACGCTTCCAGAAGCTGTGAAGACATAATGTCAGCACGACACCGAATATAAGATGTTAACTATTTCACCATCACTCCGACAAGACTATCTATACTCGCAGGTGACGTGACACATTGTTAGTTCTGTGGGATTCTTACTATTGAATGAACGACAGATTCATAGTTCTGCCATTGCTCGTTTTGATGTAAAACACACAATGAAATATAATAAACCAATAAGCAAGCTAAATTTCATATCTTTCCAGTGATGCATGATTGCTTCATTTTCTTCAATGAAAAATATTTATATGAATGATATTGGAGTATCAAATGAAAATGCTAGTTGGCCTATTCTGATTGGCAGAAGTAATTTATAACTCTCAAGTTATTATTACTCAAGTTATCAACGCAGTAGAATACGAAGCCCGCAATCGCTATTTTTTGTACCGTGATAAAATGTATGATTTTAAACTTGTAAGAAAAGGATATGGAGTATTCCACTGATGTATTGAAGCATTCCATTCTCCCCAAATGCCAGTGATAGCTTTCACGAGGAAAATAGTTACCATTAAGAAAGAATATTCAATATTTTAACTAATGACAGTGTTTAAGATACCAGAATTTATTTTTAAAACAAACTCGTAGGTTTATTATCTGAAAATATTGACCACACCTCCAGTAACCAATGCAAGAGTCTTTCCAGTTCTCTTTTACCTTCGTATATTAAAATATACATAGAAAATTTATAATAACCAATAAACATCTACTGAAAATACGAACCATTTGCAAGAGCAGGCTTTCCTTGGCTGAAGACTTAAACTCCAGTACGTAAAGCCAGGCGAAAACGAGCTACCGGGTTTCACATGGTACACAACTTATAGCTCAGCTTCCGTCGTGATGAGCAGCTCTTTGATTGCAGGCGGGAGTGCGAAACGACCCCTTCATTAGGAGCGTTTTACGGACCCGAACCTTGTCAGCTCGCACCTCGCCCACCGCCACCTCTGCACCGTCGTAGTATTAAAATTGTTAGCTCCCACCGAGCCTTTATTAGAAAACAATGAGCCACTTCCGTCCAAATTAATCGAGCTAACGAAGGAAAGACCGAAGGTAGTCCGCTCTCAGTGTTTTGGCGAAGTTCGTTTATTTCCCCCCAGCTCTGTGCAGTGCTTCAGTAAGATGATGAAATGCCTCCATGGTTTAATATTGTTGTGTCCTATTGGTAGTTTATGTACACCGTAAAATGTGTAAATAGCTGGTTGAGGTACCGTATCACCAATTAAGTATATCGAAACAGAGGAGAATCACCAATGACACAGGTTAAAGATGAGTCACCTTGCCCGCACAACTGTGAAGCCTACACGTACTGCTACATGATACAAATAGATGCCAACTGGGTGCAGAGGAACTCACGGCTTCAGTCTATCACAGATCGTCAAGAACTATGGCTCGCACCAGTAACAGCAGGCTGCAATGCGATAAATTGCAACCCCCCCATCCCCCTTCCCTCTGGATTTCTGATTATTCAGCACCTCCGCAACAACGTCCGGATACCTAATGCTGACTCAGCAAGCCAAGCGCAAGTACTCGCCTGTCAGCAATCTTGAACCTATGCATTGTGCGCCAGGCAGTAACACTCAACAATTCAGCAACTGCAGGGCTAAGAAATTTTTTTTCGAATTTTCAAAGTTACAAAAAAATTCCGTTAACTACATTCATTACGGTAAGTTGGATTTTTCGTTTCTGTATACCACAGATATCATTGTAGAATAATAAAAATTTCCTATTTCGACAGTGGAACTGAAACTGTATTTCACTTTTCCTGCAGGGAAGCCCTGTCATCTTTTTTCTTACTCGTTAATACACTTCTTTATATGCTAGACATGCATGTTTTATATGTTTACATATATATTTTTTATATTTATGAATCACATACATGTGTATCTACTGTATTATGTCATGAAGACGAAGAAAAAACGCATTCGTCTATAGAATTTTTTTTATTGGTGGGAGAATTGGCAGACCGCGACAGACTATATGCAGTCATTGCAACAAACCGCTGAATTAGATTTCAGTCAGGATGGAGAGGAATAAGAATTGAATAAAATGCTCTTGTCTAATCTAATACTAAGAATAACCGTCGTGTGTTTATAAATATATATAAAAATATATATATTTATATGTTTGGTGTCACGCTCTTAACGAAATAGATAGGCGGAAATTAGCCCAGGTTGGAGGCTCTGGTGCTCTTCTCAAGCTCCATTGAAAGTGATAGGCAGAAAATA
>LQNS02277717.1:22190686-22206436 GCA_001587735.2 Parhyale hawaiensis | reverse complement strand
TCAAATGAAACAGATATTTGAGGTGGAAAGACGGTATCAACGGTATCTTGGCTACGGATCGGACTCATTGTATATAAGCTGCTATTTTGTTTAAGTTTGTTGAAGTGTTTTACTCAAGATGTTATTTCAGCCTATCTTTATAGAATACCTAAGGATGACAGCACGACAAAGGATCAATGAAGAAAAGAAGAAAATTAGGAAGCAAATAAGAGAAGAGGAGATTCCGCACCGGTTTAGAGGCATTAGGCAAACGTATAGGTTATTGCGTGAATTCTTCACGCACGGGTCCACTAGTATGATAAGAATGCATCAAAGAAAAATTAAAACTCAGCATAGTGGCTCGAGTTGTTACTATAGGCAAGAAGTGGAGCGGATGGGTGCTTCGAACTTTCTCTTCACGAGAGGCAGAGACAATGCTCACCTTATGGAAACAACTAATACTACCGAGGATTGAATACTGTTCATCTCTTTGGATGCCAAGCAAACGGAAAGACTTAGAGCGAATCGAGGCTATCCAGCGATCGTTTACTACCAAAATCCGGGACATGCAAGATTTAAACTATCACGAAAGACTTGCTCAACTTCAAATGTACTCCATTCAAAGGAAATTCGAGCGCTTTACGATCATATATGTCTGGAAAATTCTAGAAGGCATTACTGTCAACGTCAAAGGACGAATCCAGGCCAGACACTCAGACCGTATTGGTCGCACTTGTGACGTGCGAATTCGATCAAAACTGGTGGTGACGCAATGGCCACAAAGTATTCTAATAGTTTCGCGGTTCTGGGGCGAGATTATTCAACAAAATGCCACGTCACATCCGAAATGTCACCGGTACAGAGACTGCGAAATTTAAAAACTTACTGGACGCATGCTTACTGAAGGTGCCAGATAACCCTGTTGTAAGTGGCTACGTGAACTGTGGGGATAACTCGCTGTTAGCCACCCGCTGGTCACGGACTGCAGCATCACCTCTGCGCAAGATGGGTTGCGTGCATAACGCCACCTGGACCTCGTCCGAAGTATCATTAAGGTAATCAAGGTATATTTAAAAAATGACATCAGCCCAACGATGAGAAGAATAGCGAAAATACTGCTCTTCGGGGTGCAAAAATTACCCAATTACTATTGCAGATTTTCTAGAAGACCAGAATACCATGGTTTCCTTCCGCTCACGTCGAAGAATTTTGTTCGAGAACGCTCAGTTTATACAGATAGCTACCATAAAGAGCAGTGTTTCAGAAAGCCTTTAGTGATTGGGTTATCATCCGTTGTGGGTAACGTTCAGTTGACTCATTTTGATCGATTTGCTCCGCATTAACTATCATCTGCTTAGGGCTTCACGCCATTGCATTGCAATCAGACAAAACTGGTCCTTAATAGTGGAGGCTACGAATAATCACTCGTTGTTTGCTATCCCTACTTAATATAGGTATACTACAGCAACAGCTACCGCTTCATATAGACATAATTATTGCTTATATTTATATAGTTCGTACAGTATCTCATAAACTCGTTGAGCGGTGCTGCATGAATGTTATAAGCTCGAGCTCTCAATAAGGATCTTCAGTGCGGTTTACCGGGACGGTCTCCCTACACACCTGAGCGATATAACCCCTGCTGACACAGCAACCCTCGTTGCTAATTGCCATTCTGCTATCCCACTTCACCGCAGATGTGTAGCAATACAAACTAGGCACCCTTCCAATTAGGAACCTTGACTGCTAATTACCATTCACCGATGTCTCTTCACAGTAACACCGTAACAATAGAAGAGGACCTTCCCCTACTGGTAGAAGGTCCTGCCGGCGTCAGACGGGTTGTTGCCTGACAGGCGTCCGTAGATAACCCGTCACGGTGCCTGCAGAGCTGCCATTAATTGGACCGTTTTTAGAAATCAGTGCTTCCGGTGGCAGCTGAGCCTCCCTTAGATCGGAACAACTCGGTGGTGTAAATTCAGGGTTACTATCAGAAATTAATGAAAGTGGAACTTTAAATAAGATGGTTTGTTTTTAATTTGTGTCTTCCATGTAAAGGTTTATCGTGAAGAATTGTAACAGTACAAAGAAATAACCAAATGCAAAAAAAAAAAACCTTTAGCCACCTATTGTATCTCTAGAAGTCATTACCAATTTGTATATATGGAATGCAGCTTGTAGTTTGGACTAAACAAATTGACAGAATATGTAACGGCTAATTATTAAGTTTTATAATGATCATTAGTTTTCACAAAAGTAAAATATGACCGAGTATAGAGTAAGAGCTAACCCTACCAAAGTTTTGTAAAAACAATACCATTACATAAATAAATGTAATAATTTTCTTAAAAAACGGCGGTATCTACGAGCACGAGCTGTCCATCCAGTACTTACGGTGATTTAACTACCGTTTAATCTTTCAATTTATCCTCCATCCGCTAAGCTTCATCACTCATAGCGAATGACCACAGATTATGATCATTAGCATGTACTGTTACAGAAAATTGAACCATGTTGTGAACGCAACATTAACAGCAAGATTACAAGCGTCGCAACATGTTGTTATCGTATACTACTAGGAAATTCTCAAATATAACGAGCGGAAGAACCACTCTCCTCATACCATAAAACATGTAAATTATCGATTAATGTGGGCGTCACACTGAACGTGCACTCCCTTCGAGCTAAATGCCAAAATTATGTGTTGACAGCATTGGAACCAAATGGTCACTCTCTGCCATAAATTATCAATATATAATACTAAGAACCTTCGGTGTAATGGGGCCTATAAATACCGTACGCTCTATTAATGCCAAGTTCCCAACTGACGTACAGTGGATCGTATTGGTCACATTCTGTCATCAATTGCTGAAGCACAATAATAAAATTTCTGGCGTATTAAAGCGCATAAATTCCTCGCACTTTATTATTAAATCCCCTACTGACAGATATTGGAAAGGAATGGTCAGTTCCTGTCGTCAATTACCGAAGCACAATATAGAAAATCTTCGGTGCGTTAAGGAACGTAAATTTCCCGCCTGCACGAAGCGTATGTCGCAACTTCTAACTCCTTTCAACACCAAGGACACTCAATTAAATTACACCAGAGCCCATTCCTCTCAGTCGACCTTTTGGCTGAGATGCTCAACGTTGAAGAGCTTCAGCTCGAGCGTAACAGTAAAAGTTTCGGGGTCCAATTCTTGCAACGGATTCGCATTATTCACGCAAGTTTACCCAAGAACCGGTTGGTGACTGCACCTCCAACGCGTCCATTCTGTAGCACTTGGTTCTCAGGTGCACGACTTGCTAAATTCACTTAGTCTGCAACACGACTTGCTTCGGGATGTTTCGATAAATGAATCTGATTAAAGAAGCGTGACTTATCATTGCTTGAAGGAATATGCACTCGTAGTTGTTTCCAATTTGCATTGCCGCTCGTGAATGTGATGCACGTCACGCAAAAAATTATTACATTCATATTAATTTGGATAGCTTAGGGTTTGCCGATGAACGATTTCATTTTAAGTTGACTGCATGTAGAGCAAGATTACTTCACTAGCCAGCTAACCTATTTTAGCCTAAGCCGCTAACAGATAAGTGTTCCTCAAATAAAGCTCGCGTTTCTTCGCTGTAATCCACTCTTTTCTCGCCAACGTTGCGCAGACATTGTGTTAATTCGCCTGCTAACTTGTACTGAATGATCAACAAATTTAAATCTTCAATTTGCACTTTGCTTTCCTTACATTCGCATGACATCATAAAAGTTCGTGAGACGGGTGTTTTGGATCAGAAAATTGCGGAAATACGAAAGTACTACCACCATAAATACAGGTTGGAAACCAAAAGTCCCGTGAGTGCGCAACCAGGAAGCCTGAATCAAAACTTTCAACATGGAACTATTAGCTGACTATAGAACAGTTGATTTTGTGCCTACTCTCACATTGCTTTCTTGTTTCATTCCTGAACACAGTGCAGACTCGCTGATCAATCACGGACGTAGAGCAGAACTGGGGGTCAGCAAAAGAGCAAAAACCTTGTCGATTTTTCTGCGTTCCAGATCAGGTGGCCAGTCCCCATTGATATATTAACTGGCCGATCCAGTCTTTAGATTATTCCTGGGCTCTTAGAACACATGTTGGGCTCTAGCTGCGTAGTCCGATCTCTGTTCCAACATAATTTGCTCTGACACAATCTGGAGATGGTGCCAAAATTGGACATTGGGTCACTCTGGTATGAGATACAGTTCACCAAGACAATATCTGACCACACGTCTGCCAATTGGGTAAGGTCACCTGCACCTAGGCGCCTGCTGAGAAACACGGGCGGTTTGTTGAACTGCGAAGGGTTTGTGAGAGCGTGAAGATTACGAGATGGCTCTGGACGTTCTGCCATCCCGGCCCTAAATGCACTACGCGACTGAGCGACAGATGGTGGATCTAATCTCGGAAAACACCAGATTTTCTTCGCCCAAGCGCAGAAGTCTACATCTGGAGCACCTTTGTATACCAGTTTTATAACAGCGGGTGAAAATTTTACTATACAGGGTGTTTGAACAGGCAGTGCAAATATTTAAAAAAATAAGTAAAGTCATCATAGCCGTACCCTGTGGTAATTTTTTTTAGCAAAATTCAGTTTTTTGAAAATGTTACAGCATTTTTTATTAATTTTTATTCCTAAAACAATTTTCATCGTAAAAATTCCCATTTTCAAACGATTTTGAAGAAAAAATTGGTTGTAAAGTAAACCTGCTAATGCTTTATTGCCACAATTTGTCAAAATTATAAAAATATGTAAAATAACTGAGAAACTTGCTTTCAAATTAAATAGACTACAGAAATTTATAATCACACCCGTGAAAAACGAGATTCTCACGTTGAAAGCCTATTTCAAGATCTTTCAGATGTTGTAATGCATGCCAAAAAATAATCAGATTAAGTGCATTTGGCAGGAAGAAACCTGATATAAGTTCACCAGTATTGACGCGCACCCGCATGTTGCCCTCTCGCTGTGCGAGATAGGTATGACTAGACGAAGTCAGGGCTGCGGTAAGTGGTTTTACTACGTTTGAGGAAGATTTATGGGTAAAACACAAGTTGTATTATCTAGAGTTATTAAGCGTGGTGAAATTTACATACCTTATCTGCGAGCAATATTTTACTTAGTAACGACATTTTATTTTCGTTATTTTTGGTTCGTTGGTGATGAAACTCGCGCAGTATACGTAAAATTAAATTTGAATAGCATTTTAATTAAAAGTTTTTCGATTTTCGCACTAGTTTTTAAAGAAATATTGATATGATACCTTTGGACATATTGCAATGTTTATCGGCACACTAAACTATCTTAAAAAGTAAAATAGCTGTGAATCTAACCTAGCCTAACCTAAACAAACCAAACCTTACCTAACGTAGCCTATCTTACCTAATCTAACCTTACCTAACCTAACGTCTCTACACTGATCACCGATCAACTGCCAAGAGTGGCCGCGCCGGGCTAGCTTTGCACGTCACGTAGGTTTGTTATTGTTAAAAAACAAGAGGGTATTATATCAACATTTCTTTAAAAACTTTTACGAAAATCGAAAATGAATAAAAAGTGCTGACATTTCAATTTTACGTATACTGTGCGAGTTTCATTACCAACGAACCAAAAATAACGAAAATAAAATGTCGTCCCTAAAGTAAAAGATTGTCCAAACGCAATGTACTTTAATTTCACCATGCTTATTGACTCTACATAGTAAAACTTGTGTTTTATCCAAATATCTCCCTCAAACGTAGTAAAACCACTTACCGCAGCACTGAGGTTCGTCTAGCCATGCCTATCTGGTGCAGTGACAGGGCAACATGCGGGTGCGCGTCAATACTGGTGAACTTATTTCAGTTTTCATCCTGGCAAATGCCCTTATAAATCTGATTATTTTTTGGTCATGCGTTACATCATCTGAAAGGTCTTGAAATAGGCTTTCATTGAAAGGCTCTCATTTTTTGGAGTGTGACTATAAATTTGTGTAGCCTATTTTGAATATGAACCTCAGTTTCCTACTTATTTCACACTTTTTTCAAAGTTTGATAAAATGTGCGAATAGAGCATTTGACGATTAGATTTACTACAAATTTTCATCGAAATCGGTTGAAAACTGAATTTTTCACAGCGAAAATCGTTATTCGGAATAAAAATTTAAAATGCTGTAACTTTTTTCAAAAGCTCAATTTTGCTAAAAAAAAAAGTACACCGCAGGGTACGGCTATGATGACTTTACTCGTGGTAAAAAAATATTTGCACAAAGTTTTCCAACAACCTGTATAGATGACCACATTTTTAATTAAGTAGTCTTGGATCCTAACTTGGCGGCATGGCCCCTACTTTTAACAGCATGCATGTACTTTATGCCTTACTCCCTGTTCCTTTCCCACCATTTCTAGCAGTAACTAGAAAATAATTAGTTAGATGAAGGAGAGGAGCGCTCTTCCGTGAAGTAAAGGAATCTGCTGGGCTAATAGATACATTTTGAGCTATACAAGTAACCTCAACAACATCAAATCGGCTAAGAAACTTTACTCTAATAGCGCACTCTAATAGCGCCCACTATAGGCGATACAAGAGCTATAGGGCTGGATTGACAGCGCTAGGGTGTTTATGTATGTGCACCTTGTTGAAACTTGTGAGCAATGTCTGCTCAGTACAAAGTGTCTCAGCGTATTGTTTTATGCTGCGAGCTGTGGGTATTCTTGAGAGCTCTAGTTTGTAAAGGGGAAAAATTCAAAGAAGTACGATACCGCATGTAAATAGTTTCTTGACAGCGAAACAAATAATTCATTACGTGTATATTTGCCACCAAAAATGCAGATTCTGAGCTATAGTGTCATCATGCGTTTTGTGCATCTATCTTTGTTCACATTATATTTTACGCTACAATCCCCATTGCAAACACATCTTGATTTTTGTCTCAATTTCACTAGAGAAAACGCTGCTGGCAACAAACATCTGATTTTGCATGTTACGTTGCCCATTCATATAGCGGGGGAAAAAAGACTTCATGTATCGCCGTATTCGTATTTCTAAACATAAAGTTCACAAGGAACATCTCATATTTCGTGCAGATTTACCCATTGCCAGTTAACTTAATTGGAAGATCATCGCCAAAAAACATAACTCACACCTTCGCAACGGAAAATATACCAGATATGTAGCATCACCAACTGTATGCAAATTTACCTACTGACAGTTAAATTGAAACGCCATCACCACATAATTTAACTCTTATCTTCACCATTAACCCTTTCGCTACGGAAACTTTGCTCTTTTATGAGGTTCTAAAAGAAGTTCACAGTAGACACTATCATTGTAGTCACTTGAGCTCACCTACAGCTTTGTTCAGTCGTAGATAAAATACTATCACTGACTTCAGACGGGTTGTTAAATATGTTGTCCAAATTTCGATATCAAGAAACATCGCACTGATTTTAATAATGAAAACTTTGATGCGGGACTTATACGTCCCGTCAGTATCGAAAGGGTTAGGAAGCTGACTGGTAGGATCATGATTAGGTACATTGCCTGTAAATTTACCTCTTGATAGCTAAGCTAAGCCGTCACCACGACCTGAAAATTTAACTCTCACCTTCACCGCTGAATATTAAGCTTACTGGGAGCTTATATATTGCAAGCAAGTTTACCTCTTGACAGTTACATTAAAAAACGACCTGAAAATTTAACTCATACTTTCGCCACTGACTATTAAACTAACTAGGAGTTTCACATATAGCAGGCACATTTACCTCACGGTATGTGCCACCGAATATGAAGCTGACTAAGACCGTCACATTTTGTAGGTAAATTTACCTCCTGACACTAACTTGAGAGACCATCACCTCAATATTTAACTCTCACCTTCGCCACCGAAAATGTAGTTGTTAAGGCCATCGAACATTTGGCAATTTGGTCGTGCCAACTTCAAGGTATGGCTGCTCTTTGTTAAGGGCGTATGAGAAAGAGAGGAAGTGACTGGTGGTGCAGGAGAGTTGTCAGCAGGTAATGAAGTTAAGACGGATAGACCTGTTAAGATAGCCGGTCGATCACGACCAGCCGTGTTCCTCCCTCCTGATCACCTGCGCCCGTGACGCTTGCATGTTCCATGTAGCAGCTACAAAAATCGCTCAATTTCCCACACCGATGCGAACATGGGAATTTTCTAGGCTAGGAAAAATTTCTGCATATGAGCTATAAAAATCGGACAATATCCCATACCGACAAGAACATTATAAATTCACAGATTTGAAAATCGATCAATGTCCCACACCTAAACAAACATGAGAATTTCTTCTGAAGCACTTACCTACACAGCACCTACAAAAATCACTCACTGATTACACACACCGATATGATTGATGGAATTTTTAATCTTATATACTAAAAACAAATTGTCTCATTATCGGTTGAGTTTTCAATCATCGAGGCATGGGAAGATGGCATTACTTATACGTAACTGGTGCAGTCAGTAGACAAGAAAGCACTAAAATAGACATGATTATTGCGTCATGCCATCAGATCTACTGGTCACGTGAGCTAGTGTAGATCGAGAGCAGCTACAGTATGTTGCATGACGACTATAAATTGGGAAATGAATTAAAACTGTGGTAACATGATGCAGTAAATAAATAATATTGCCATTGTAAATTTTCGATGTGATGTTGTATTTAGAACTTGAAAAATGTAAAATTGCCTTTTGTTACATTGTTTCAACCACTGATGATGGCCAACCAGCCGAAACGCTCATTTATTTATAACAGTATAGTCTTCGTCTTAAACAGTTGAGCTTAACTTGTGCTAAGCGCTACAACTTGATCTAATCAATCAATTAGGTATAGTGCAGCGTTTAGTGGATACAGGCAATTTTATATTAGGTTTGACTTTTAGTAGAATGTACATTGCAGCAACTCATCTCCAGAACCTTCAGCACCAGAAGGAGGCTCGGGCTTTCTTTCAAATAACATTACGTCCAGTTTTGAGCCAAACAGTGGAAAAATACAATATGACTGTGTTTTATTCGATCTCTTTTTAATATTAAAGGAACTAGCTATTTCATGATACAATGTACGGATGCTGTATTATCTCTAGCTGAGATGAATAATTGGATTACCTTGCTTCTCAGGAAATTCTGCATTTACGCATTTTCGACTAGTTTATAAGGCGCCAAGTTCAGAGGCCAGTAAGAAGTTTCTTTTAACCTCTACATCAAAAAAATATGCGCACACAGCCGTAATTTATAATTAGATTAGAATTCTTTAAGACCTCATTTGAATGTAGCTCGAATAATTCCATAATTATTCATAAGCTCCCCTTTTGCATACCGGTAATTAAATCGTGAATATTATTACGGTTGGAGTTCTTGGGATTGCTGAGGTCGTGTGCAGCGGTGTCGGTGTCTTTCTTTTGTTGTGGCAGCCGACAGTTAATCTCCATCGCTGTAATTTATGCAGATTTAATTGAATTTTAGTTTGAAAAGAACTACGCCCGCCGTCTGCGCAAGCTGGTGAGTCGGTGGGGCACCTGGTGGCCATGGACGGAACGCTTGACACATGCAGCTGCTTCGGAAATTGCTGTAATTAGTTCATTATCTATGGACCTCTAATATAGCGCATCGATTGTGTGTGTAATATCCCAGTACTATCCGTTTCAAGCATCATAGTTTTCAAAAATAGTAAGTCTTCTTATACGCTATTTTAAACAAAGTTATGTTATTTTGACGCAAGGGAAGTTTACCCCATTATAATCCTCCCGAAAAATAAAACTTTGTAGCCAGGCAACAACCTTTCAGAGGCAACAGCCTTTCGGAGGCAACAATATTTCAACCCTTTCTTGAATGAATGAGTCGCAACTTTCTCGTAGTAATGACAACATAAAACACTGCGTGTAGAATATACCAGTATGAAAGCAAGGGTTACGTCGAGAATTACTCTGTATACATAGTGGTTTCTATAACTCCAGCAGTACTATAGCTACGTTACAATAGAAACTGCATCTAAGTTTTCCACGTACGTGGGGAGCTGCAGTACTTACAGAAAAAAGTTAATTTAAGCGAAAGGCAGGTACATGATGTAAGCTCACAATGATATATCATTGTTTTTGGGCTATTCATTATTTACGTTCTTGAGTAAACGTAATTTACGCTCACTGACTGTCTTCCCCAATTAATATTTGCTGCTATGACTGTCTTCGATTACTTACCTTTCCTTATATAACTATTTTTATGAAATTGTCAGAACTCATGTTATTGTCTCTGCTAATATGATAGTCTTTGTTAATTCTTATTTGTTAAGATGACTGTCTCCACTAATTTACTTTCGCTAATATGACTGCGTTTGTTAACTTGCCTCTCGCAAATCACCGTTCCAAGAGTAAACTGGAAATGATGCACATACAGCTGCCTATCGGAATACCTCATAAAGAATGCAACATAACACTAAAGTGATTGTAAGATGGGACAGAAAAGGTCTTATACTAGAACGCACGTATATAAATGACCTTTCAAACCGAAATGAGATACGTAATCTTTCCGATCAGTGGTTAATTAAAATTTTAGAAAAATAATACTTTACAGATGAGATTCGCCCATCACTAGAATTCCGTTGCCGTATTTTTTATATTACAGAGATGCTGTAATTTTATTTCTACAATCGCAACTTGAGTAACATATGACTTGTGAAAATTACAATTACGTAATTAGTATTCTCTGATTATCAAAATTAATTATAATAACCTGCTCCAGATGTTTCTTAGAGGGATGAAAAACAAGCTATATATTGCTGTTAATGTATTTTGGCTCAGCGTTTTTAAATGCATCACTGAATGCGCAGAAGGAAACTTTTGATGATGTGTTAACCCACAAACAATTAAATTTGGTGGAATTGAACCTATAGACACCGTGAGTGCAGCAAGCACGCTCTCCAACAAACCATCGGTCACCCACAGCCAGCCAGTGCCGACACCCTGGACCCGCTATCGATAGCTTATGGAAGAGCTTACAAGGCGAGCGGTCCGTTTGATATTTGCTTTAGGCTTTGTTAACTCCCTACTACAAGCTGTGGGGACGTCTGAACCAGCTGTACGCGGTCACACCAGGTCAGACAGCTTCATCTATACTTAATTCCAACTGTCCAAATGTTCCTCCAGAGCGTCTGAAAGTCTCCCATAGAAATAGCCAATTGAGGGCCAAACATGGTCGTGGTGCCTCCTTGAAGTGGAGAAGTCTTATGGCAGAGTGAACAGAATATTTTCCCTTCATTAGAGCAAATAAACCATCCGTCTGCCAGCGCGGCAAGTCTTGCAGAAAGATATTGTATCGAACTGTCTCGTTAGTTTCAATGTCTGCGCACGATGTCATTGAAAGTTGTCGTCCTTAGCCAATCTGGGCAGACTTGTGATCGTTCTCCTCTAAGAAATACGATCGGCGTGCAGAGTTCACTTTGATTTTCCTTTGGACCTCGAAACTATCAAATGATTTTACCTAATGATGATTGGAAGACTTGGCTCCCCGATGTAATTTCAGCATGATAATTGGAAGACCAGCCCAGGTAAAGTAATTTTGAAAATTAAAAGCATATAAACTTCGTGACAAGAGAAACATTCAAATTCACAAATGAAGAGTGACTAAATATTTTACTAGATAGTCTTGTAAAAACACCCCAAGCTGTTACCAAGCAGCTGTACGAACATCAAATAGTGGGAGCTGCGTACAGCTGCAGCGATAGGTGAATCTGAAATATTTGACTGCCAGAATCTCATCATCTGCCTTTCATTGATTAGATGAAAGGACTTATATCTTAGCTCTTCGGACTTCAGCTCTCAAGTCTGCAGACCTCTCTGGCCCAATGACTTTCTCTACCACAGCTTCTGAGAAATTCTGGCCTCGCTCAGGTGCGGTGTAACTTCTCTCTTGCTGTCAGTAAGGTTCTGCTTCGGAAGAATGCATTCTTAAGATGCAGGAAGGACCCTTGGCGCAGTTGGAGACCCTCAAAACTGATTGGATAATTTTCTTTTGATATTCACCAGCAACGCTGGAAGTCTGCGCAAATGTTCCTTCTGGGATCTTCTAATTAATCTCTAATCTACCTCCCAAGATCTTGAAGAGGGGGCTCTTTTAAAAATGAAAGGCATTAATACTGCTACGAGGTGTGGTCTAGAAGCCTGAAAAGTGAACGCTCGCTTGTCCAATAGACCAAATTAAGATTTTAGTTGCATAATGCAGTTGGAGCCACTCAAATACACTTTCTAAAACCTCGTAGATTTTTGTGTACTTTCAAAGGACTTTACTTGCATTTCTCCTCTATCTGGTCGGAGTGGGTTAGCGGAATATGGAAATTGCATACATCTGAAATGTCTGTCATATCATTTTCAACACAGACTGACGTCCTACAGATGGATGAAGTCGTCCTTGTGGAGCAACAGTTTCTTTAGCAGATTTAATCTTGATTCCAGGCCTGAAAGAAAGATTCCTGGAGCTAGAGAATTCTCTACTTTTCTAACTCAGTCGATGCGGACAAAAAGTACCGACGAAAAAGTTTCCTGGCTAAGATGAGAACCATCGCTCAACTTGAGAGGGATTTTTTACATGTTAAGAGTTCCTAAAGTTGGAAGAATGGGAACATTTTTCTGCTCTTAATCCTCGGGGTCCGATAGATTAGTTTTTGAAGGAAGGAAAATTCATCTTAAGTTTTAATGCGCAGCTGTAAGCGAAAGCTGCACCTCCTGGAATTAAAATTACAACTGTTCCCAATGCTCAGAAATCCTGAAAATACAACGCCGCCGACTATGTTAGTGTCAATCATTCCTAAACTGCAGAACTAAAGACTGGTGTCTAGCAAAAGTGGCATTGCTAAAAACGTTAAGTGTTTGAAATCGATAGTGGGCAATACGAGTGGAACAGTAGATACTAATTCTATAACAATTATCACGAAAAGTACAGCTAGTGAAATAATGGCTGAACAGTAAGCACGGATAGGCAATAAAGCAGTAAAATGCGCTTTTACCATGATTGATCCTGGCAGCTTGGTGCCTGAGCAACTGGATTATTTGCAAGCTAGGACGTTTGTCACTGCCGAACTGCTATAAAGTTCATCTGGTCTTGATCATGCCTATAGTGTACAAATAATTTTGAGCATTTTATACTATATATATGTATATTTAATATAGACAGGGACTAGGTAACAATAATTGAGATTGGCTATTCAGTATAATAATTATTCATAATGTATTTTAGAGTTAAATGATATGGTATGATGCGTGATGCGTACTGCGCAGACGTTGTATTTTCCAACTGTATGTTATTTGTGTTTCATCAGCTTACGCTTGATACAGTTACCAACAATTTGTTACCCCTTAGACTATACCTACCATATATACTTACAGTACCTACCAACTCTCCCCAAGAGTCCTATACGGATTGTTTATGCAAACTTCAATAAAATGTTTCCCTAATCAGCATGTGGATCTCAACAAGCAATAAATTTTGAAGGGCCCAATTTATTAGCAAAAAAGACAGCTTTGTAGCATAAATATGTTATGGTGACAAGAAAGTTAACTATGATCAGTTTAACGCGATTTCGTTCTATTAATAACGTATCCAATGAGCTGCTGTGTCAAATGCGATTTTCTTGCTAAAAAATACTTTCTTTACAACTTCTTGAATATGTTGGTAGGCTGCTTGTTTGACGTTCCTATTACCTACAATTATCGAGCATTTTGTTGCAGCTACATCAATCCCCATTACAGAACCAGTTGGATGCGTACACTGCAGTCTACGGTTACGAACATACTTTCCAGATAGCAAAAAGCTGTTGCAAGCAAAACTAATCCTGAATTCGAGGAATCGATAACTTCCTCAGTGGAGTCCAAAAGGCCAATACACATGCAGTATATATCACAAGTAAAATAGCGGCAAATCAGTTTTACTGTACAGTCTAACTCTAGGGTCAAGACATGGAGTAGAACCCCTGACTTCATGGCACTCTGACCCATCAAAATTACGAGAGTTGCGGCGCTGCTCTCTTCTGTCCTACTACTCATCGTCACAAATTGGGGCCTCTAACAGACTTGCAATCGTCTCCTTCTTTGACAAAGGACCGTCATCAATTTCATTTCTTTTTCTGTAATGGAAAGCTGCGCCTTCAGGATTGGTCAAAATTCCCTCCACTCAAAGGGAGATTAAGGCCTCTTGGAATTTCTGCAGCAAGGTAATCTCGGTGAAAGTGTCACCTGATTGCGAAAATCAGAATGGTGTCCATGGAAAAGAAATGATCTCCACAAAGACACCAAACTTGAGTGTCATAGGGGAAGTTGTCATCGTCACTGAGGCATTTGCGAAGAAACTATCATGAATTTGAAGTGCAGATTTTTTATGAGTGTTGCATGATGAGTCACAGTCTCGGCAAAAGGACTTTTGCAATTCATGCCCAGTGTTAGTCACATGTCATTATTGTCATTCAAGTTAACGAGTTACAAGCTCAATTTTTATGTTTCGGCTAACATTTTTATGTGACCTTAGGATTTTTCAGCCTTGCTAGGGCAGCAAGTCTCATTGAAAATTGCGCGCCGTAGCTAACCGCTCGGAGAGAGCTCCATCGACATGGCTGCTCGAACGTCTCGACGAAGTCTAAACATGAAATCGTTCCTTTAACGAGCGTTCTAGCACATTATTTTAACTAGAACGCCTCGTGGTGTAGGACCATCACTTGCGATGGGAGAAATTTTCATTGCCGTCATTTTTGAAGGCAGTTTAATCCTAGTTTTTTGACATGGATCACATCGAAGCCAGCCCACCAGACTCTCCGCAAAAAATCGCGAACATATAGCTCCACTCCTTCTACCTTTTTTGGGTGGAAAGCAAATTTCGTCGCCGTCATTTTTTATGGCCAGCAAGTCCTATTTTTTAGCATGGGTCACTTTGAGGGCAACTCACCAGACTCGCTGCGAAAAACTATGAGCATTGCTCAACTTCTTCTACCATTTATTGGGTGGACAGACAAATATACTAAAATCTTTAACGAAAACATTATCCCCTCTCTCACTTCGTTCGAGGGTGATAAACACGTCCCAAAAAGCACGTAATATTAGCATCATACAGTGAATACAATCAAAGCATCAGTCAACTACAGTACTAACAGTTTATTTTCCTTTCGCATTTTTTATTCATATGCATGGAAAGGTGGAAAAAATAATAGTACAAAGGACAGGGAATAATTTCATAGGTCGATAACCAATCACGTAAGAACAGTGGCAGACATATATATTTATAAACAAACATATAAATATAAGCACTTTTCAATAAGTGGACATTATATTGTCAATCTTTCTCCCCTGATCTAATAATACTAAGAATGACCGTCGTGTGTTTATATATAAATATATATATATATATATTTATATGTTTGGTGTCACGCTCTTAACGAAATAGATAGGCGAAATTTAGCCCAGGTTGGAGGCTCTGGTTGTCCTCTCAAGCTCCATAGGCCGGGCTGCAGAAGATGGCAAACGTATCTTAACCAGGGACAGTTGAAATTCCAACAATGAAGACATCGCAGGCTTAGTCTGATTTGTACGAGTATTAGCTTCTCCATACATCGAATGTAAGGCAAATTACAGGGCAACATTATGTCTGAATGTACTTCTTGCATTGCCGAAGTTGAAATCGTAGCACTGAAGATAGCTGAAGCTTCCGTTGGCACTCTCATGCTTCTTGATTCGTAGTTTCTTCCCACAGATGATTTCGTT